>PVLC010005555.1:0-2500 GCA_004027655.1 Graphiurus murinus
GTACTGGGGATTGAACACAGGGGCATTCTACCTCCGAGCTACACCCCCAGCCCTATTTTTTATTCTTTATTTTGAAACCAGGTCTCACTAAGTTGTGGAGTGCCTCACTAGGTAGCTGAGGCTGGCCGCGAACCCGGATCCTCTGGTCTCAGCCTCCCGAATGCTGGGATTACAAGCGTGCGCCACCACGCCCGGCTTGCTTTCTTCTGATTTTTAGGGCTGTCACTACTGGTCTTTAATAGTCTTGTTTTAATTTGGACTGACTCCTATCTTGAACAAAGAGGATTGTTTTCTTGGTGTCTTTTGTTATCATTATCCTATGCTTTTGCTTCTTATTTAACCCGTTTTCTGGTTCCCGTAGCATCCTCTTTGCAGTTGTACTTAATTCTGTTGGAAATTCAGTCTTTAAAAACCTTCTGGGAAAGTACATTGGGAGTACATTTTTCAAAAAATTGTATATCTTATACTTCCACTTGTAACTAAAGAATTTAAGGTTTTAAATAATTTTTCCTTCAAAAATTTGAACACATTCTCCTATTTCTTTAAGTGTTGCAATGAAAAAATTGAATGTTACTCTATTTTTTATGTAACCAATTGTTTTTCTCCTTGGAAGCTTTAGATTTTTTATTGGGTCATTATTTCCTAAGATCTGAAATACCACAGTGATATGCCTTGTTAATTATCCTTTGAAAGTCAATTGCTAGGTGTTTGGTGGGTTCCTTTCAGTGAGGAAATTCATGTGCTACCATTCTGGGAAAATTTTAACGTTTCTTTTCCTATTGTTCATCTATTTGTCTGCTATAATTTTTGAAGTGATTGCTTCTTCTAGATCTTTAAAATCATGTATTGAGTTTTTTTTTTAAATTATGTACATACTGTAATTCTCAGAAGCTCTCTTTTTTGTTGTTGCTCTTTGAATGTTCCTTTGTTAAAGCATCCTGTTCTTGTTTCATGGATACAGTGTCTTTTTTAAAAGGATATTTGTCTTTTTCTTAGAAAGGTTTCTTTGTACATTTCTTCATGTTCTTTTTTTCTCCCTCTTTCCCCCCCCCCCCCTTACCTCCCTCCTTCAAGTATCTGCAGCTTTTGGGTTAATAGTCATCCTATAAGAGAATCTCATCTAGTGTTCGCAGAATCTGGCTGGGAGTGTCAAGGTAGAATATATTCTCTGACCCCATGATTTTGCTAAGAGATTTCCTATTCTTCTCTCTCTTCAGATTATATTTTTACTTCTCCCCTAATTCCTGCAAACCACTCTAGGCTATAAATCTCTTTAGGCAAGAGAGAAGAAATCAGCCTGGTTATATTTTGTGAAGTTGGGCTTTTGGAACCTAACCATTCCTTTCAAACTTTCATCCAGATCTTTATTTTTAGAAAATTTACTCTTCCCTCAGAGATATTTCCAGTGAGTAACCCTTTTCAGGTCCTATAGTCCAGATTGGCTTGGCTTTTTCCTGCTACAGTTAGGATTCAGTTTTTTCTTTTAGGCAAAGTCAGTTATCACTTGTTAGTTTCCCAGACTTGGTTGATGTCTCTTGACTGTCACTTTTCTCTTCTCCAAATATGTCATTATGTTTATGCCTATCTTTTTTGGGGGTATGTGTGTGGTACTGGGGATTGAACTCAGGGGCATTCTACCTTTGAGCTATGCCCCCAGCTTGTTTTACTTTTTGTTTTGAAACAAGGTCTCGCTAGGTTGCCTAGAGTCTCTCTAATTTGCTGAAGCTGGTCCTGAACCTGCCTCCCAAATACTGTGCCTATCTTTTTTTTTTTTTTTTTTAAGTGTTAATAGTTATTTTACTGAATACATAGGAGAGGAGAGGGAAGTAAATATTAAGCAAATGTATTAACTCTGTCATTATAAAGCAGAGGTCAAAACCTTTGTACTCATTTAAGGAGAGATCCTGTAGAGTTTGTGAGCATTTCCACCAGAGGGCATGTGCAATTGAAACTGTTGAAAGAATTCTTAAAAATTCCAACACATGTTGGACATCGTGGCACATGCCTGTAATCTTAGTATTTGGAAGACTGAGACAGGAGGATTGCAGTTTCAAGGATAGCTTCAGCAAGTAATGAGACTCTCAGCAACCTAGCGAGATCCTGTTTCAAGAAAAAAAAAAAATAGGGCTGGGAGTGTAGCTCAGAAGTAGAATGCCCCAGGGTTTAATGCCCAGTACAAAACAAACAAATCCAGAACACAAAAGGAAAGATGTTGAGAGGTTGAGAAATGAATCATCACAGAGGATTCAGAGAAGACTTGTATTTGCAGGCCTGATTCTATTCAGTACATACAAACATATGGGTAGGTATGAAGATTCCTTTCAGATTGATGTTCATAACTTTTATTAGGCTTTTGTAAATAATTTCATTATATCTATAATTTTATTCCTTTCAAGTATATATAATTCCACAAACTTTTACTACATATTTATAAATATCTGGTCTTAGTGAATAACATTTATCTTTAGGAAGAAATGTTCCTACTTAAGTCCTTAAAAGG
>PVLC010005555.1:7500-75454 GCA_004027655.1 Graphiurus murinus
AGACTTTTGCATTCACTTTAGAAATTAAATTCTCTTGAGTTAGGATAAAAATGGATATATTACATATGTTGAATTTTGGATAATAACCACAGTACATCTGGCCCATTTCTGCTTAGACAGTTTTGAAGTTCTAGAGCAGCTCCTAAGTATTTAATGTGCATGTATATTTTGAGGGTTTTTTGTTGAAATATAGATCCTGATTCAGCAGGTTTGGGAGGGCCTGAGAATTTGTACTTCAAAGTGTTCCTCAGTGATGCCAGTGCTACTGGTCCGTGGGCCACATTTTGAGTGGCAAGGCTCTAAGAGACATGTATCCTGGAGTTCTATTATTTGACTTAAAAATTGTATCCCCTCTTTTCAACATATACCTCTTGTCACAAAAGAAAATCTAAGTCTGGGTTTGTGTGTGTGTGTGTGTGTGTGTGTGTGTGTGTGTGTGTGTGTGTGTGTGTTTTGTGGTGCTGAAAATTGAACTTAGAGGCATTTTACCTCCAAGCTATACCCTCCGTCCTATTTTATTTTGAAACAGGATCTCACTAAGTTGTTGAGGCTGGCCTTGAACCTGCATTCCTTCTGTCTCAGTCTCACAAGTACTGGGATTATAGGCATGGGCCACCATACCTGGCTTGGGTTTGTGGTTTTTTAATGTTGACTATTAAAGTCATATATTTCCTTTTTAAAAAATAGCGAAACAACGAATTGCTCATAAACCCCATTCTAAACCAAAAACATCAGATATTTTCGAAGCAAACTTTGCAAATGAAGTAAAATCCAAGGATTTGCTTGCTGATGAGAAACTGTGGGCGCGACTTGAAGAACTAGAGAAACAAGAAGAATTGCTGGGGGAACTTGATAGGTACCTGATAATTTTTTTTCAAAAGAATTTGTTTTTTTACACATTTCCTCATTAATAAAATAATATGTGCTCATTGAAGAAAATGCAGAAAGCATATAATATCATCGATAATCTTTATGCCTCACAATAAATATTACTTCTGGAGTGTTTTCTTTTAGGACTGTGTTTATGTACATAAAATTAGTATCTCCATTTTCTTATAAAATATTTGCTGTTTTATATGATGAAATAATTGTGCCAGGTAGTTGAATTTTAATAATTGTGGATATATTAAATATTAAGTTTTAAATTAAGTACTTTTATTCTATATTCAAGATAATGCTCTATCTTTAAGTGACTTGTTAAAAATAATATTTGCTTTGAATTTTATTTTTATATTGTAATATGTCCTTGCTATCTGGTCAGGTAGTTAAGTGTGGGAAACTTTACCAAACTTGCATTTGAAATACATTAGGACTCACTTAGAATTGTTTCAAGTGCTAAATGAAGTCTACTACTCTAGAAGTTAGTATATTATTTTACTTAAATGATGTACTGTACACAGGAATTAGTTTCTGTGAAAAATAGGAGAAGAAACACAAAAGATTACCATTACCATTTCACCTATAAATTCTTAGGTCTTTTTGATTAAGGTACTGATTCATTTCATAAAACCAGTGTTGTTGAATCTTTTGGTTTTCTTAGTCATGATTCTTTTTCCATTTTTCCATGATGTTATTTCAGTTCTATTGCACTTTTGGTTTTGTTATTTTTATAAGGGTCACAAATCTTATATAGAATGAAGTATGATAAATGTATGTTCATGTGTATAAATGTAAGTATACTCATGTACATATGTAGAAATCCTTTATCTTTAAAAATTACAACAGTACATGCTTCTATAAAATGTTTTGAGGACAGGAAAGAAACCTTAATAGTTCTGTTTGAATTCCTTATTGTACTATTAACAATGTGTTTATATTTATGTGGCAAATATCCAAAGATAAAAATTATCTCCTATGTTCTACTTATGTTTGTAATACTGCAGTATATAAAAGTGGCATAGGAACTAATTTTTTTGTTACTTCAAAACATCTTTTCTTTTTTAATCTAGAATTTTAGTTAAAAAAAAAATACCTTTTTCTAAACCATAATTGTTATGCCTTGAAGTGAACTGAAAATTAGAAAATGTAAAATTCTGGTGTGTTTCATTTTGTTGATATTTAATTTTTTTTAAAAAAACCAGTAAACCTGATAGTGTGATCGCAAATGGAGAAGATACAGCCTCTTCTGAAGAGGAAAAGGAAGACCAAAACACAAATGTGAATGGGATGCATCAAGAAGCGGACTGTGTTACTCCCAGCAGTTGTCATAAGGTTGTTCAGCATTCAGAACTATTCAGCAGCCAAGTGAATAGTCAGCTGAAGTGTTCAGTAAATGGTTCAAATTCTTGTCACAGTAATGAGGGTGATGATGATGATGATGATGATGGTGATGATGGTGACGACAACAGTGGTGATAATGAAAATGACCACGTTGCCTTAGAGGCTGGAGATACTTCTGTACCAACAATATATTTTTCTCATACTACGGAACCTAAGAGGGTTTGTATACTTTTAATTTTACTAATTTTGCATATAATTTGAACATTAAACACCATCTGTGATCTTTTTTAAGAAAAAAATAACAATGATTAATATTGTTGATATTGCCAATAGGAAAATCATCTTTTGTCCCTTACTCTGAACAATTTATCTTAAAAGAAAAAAAAAGGGCGGGGGGAGGTAATACCAGCTAGTTGGTATTGGTTCATTATTCAAAGAAGCCACAATAGAATTTGGGTTGGAGCCGGGCGTGGTGGCACACGCTCGTAATCCCAGCATTTGGGAGGCTGAGACCGGAGGATCCAGGTTCGCGGCCAGCCTCAGCTACCTAGTGAGGCACTCTGCAACTTAGGGAGACCCGGTCTCAAAATAAAGAATAATAAAAATTAGGGCTGGGGGTATAGCTCAAAGGTAGAACGCCCCTGAGTTCAATCCCCAGTACCGCAGAAAAAGAAAAGGAAAAAAAAAAAAAAGAATTTGGGTTGGGGGTCTAGAAGTGGATCAGATTTAAGTAACAACTGCTGTAGCTCCGTCTGCTTATTCCAAAGACTTTTCTTAAGAATCCTGAACTTTATTATGTTGTGGGCACTTGATGTTTTTAGGGTGTTGAAAGTGACTGTATTAGTTAAATTTTTTGTTATACCAGGTTTTTGTTTTTTATGTGTACATCAAATGAATAGGAGCATCATGGACAAAAGGAAAAATTTAGAAGAAAGTAAATACCAGCTTCTTTTCTGACAAAATAATATAAACATCTCTGTACTCATGAGTTTAGAATTTTGGCATTTTAGAACTGTGACTATAGAGATCTTAGGGTTGTTAAATTGTTGAGTAATGAAAGCATTTGGTTCCTTCCATACTTATTATAGACTTCCAATATTTAAAACAAAGCATGCTGGCTCTGGTTGGAAGAAGGATGTGCTATCTTAAGTATACGTCTGCCTTCTCTTTGCTTCATATAGTACTATAAGGCGTCACCAAGAATTCATTGTTCTAATTCATCTTTCTCAGGGAAACTTAAGGCCTAGAAGATGTAAAGATAGTAATAAAACAGGGACTCCTTTGTCCCAGGGTACTCCGTTGACTGTATCAGAATTAAGGGTCTGTGGTATCTTAAGCATCCACAATTAAATATTTTAATATTTCTTACATTCTTAAGTTATCTCTATTCTAATAAGAAGTGAAATATTTATACATTTTGATACATTAAAGAACTATTGGAATTCTTTGGGAAAAGTTGACTGAAATGATTAGCTGAAAAAAAGCTTAGCTCTATGAATTTTTTCCAGGCTTTTAATTTTTTCTCATTTTCACTTAGATAAAACAGAAAGAATAAATAATATTTACAGGAATATTATAGGGAAGTACAGTCATTAATGTGGAAAGTAGTAAAAATCTTGAATAGTGATAGAAGAATAACATATTAATCCTGTACAGGGTTGATTTTTAGGTTAGTTTTTGGTTTTTTTTTTTTTTTTTTTGTGGTACTAGAGATTGAACCCAGGGACATTCTACTTCTAAGATATACTTTCAGTCCTATTTTATTTTTTATTTTTGAAACAGGGCCTCACTAAGTTGCAGAAGGCCTCGCTAAAATTAAAGTGTTTAAGTATTTTTTTATGATTACATGTTAATAGTGTTACTGAATATTTCTTTTGGTTAATTGTGCTATTCAGGTTTTGTTTTTTTTTTCCTTCAGTACTGGGAATGGAATCCAAGGGCATTCTACCTCCCAGCTGCACCCCTAGTCCTAATTTTATTCTTTATTTTGAAACAGTGTCTAACTAAGTTTCGGAGATCCTCACTAAGTAGCTGAGGCTGATCGGGAACTGGATCCTCTTTTCTCAGCCTCCCAAGTACTGGGATTACAAGTGTGCCCCACCACACCCGGCTTGTACTATTTGTTTTGAAATACATGATTTAAGTAAAAAACATATCAAAATAATGGGGTGAGGTAAGCTTATAATGAGTATAGTATTTAAGTGTTTTTTGCTTTCTGTACAATAATAAAACCACTGAAGACTACAGTTGGTCATTAAGAAAATGTAATTTGATGTCATAGAAAATATGATAAGGTAAGGATTTCTTAACCCTACCTGATAATGCACATTTTCATATAGTATTTTTCATATAGATTTTGTGTTTAATCTGAAAAACCATAGGACCTAATTAATCCTAGGTTTGTACTTTCTTAATAATAATTTTTAAAACAGAAACAAACAAAAACTAGGCATGGTGGCACGCGCTATAACCCCAGTACTTAGGAGGCTGACACAGGAGGATCACAGATTCAAGGTTAACCTCAGCAATTTAATGAGACCCTTAGCAACTTAGCAAGATGTTGTTTCAAAATAAAAAGGGCTGGGCATATAGCTAGGAGGTAGAAGGCCCCTGGTTTTAGTCCTCAGTACTAAAAACAAAAACAGTAGCAGAGAATTTCTACTTTCTGTACTATTTTTTTAATTATAGAGTTTGTTTTAGAGTTTAGTTTGGGCCTTAATTTCTCAGAAGGTTTTTAATTTTTTTGCTGTGAAATTTTTAGGTTCGAATAAATACTGGGAAAAATACCACTTTAAAATTCAGTGAAAAGAAAGAAGAAGCCAAACGTAAACGAAAGAACAGTGCTGGCAGTGGTCATTCTGCCCATGAGCTCCCTACGATCAGGACTCCTGCTGATATTTACAGGTGCGTGCTAATCATGGACTACAGCAAAATCTGCTGATCTCTTCCCTCTTTTTCCAACTGAATATTTACAGGAAAGGATTGTCTGTTACCCAGAAGGTTCTTATTGAGAAGTGAGGTGCTCTGATGGAATTAGCTTAGTATTTGGAAGGTTGAGCCATCACAGCTTCCCAGTCTAAAGCAGTTGGGATATTGTCTGATTTATTCCCCTTCTCCCCTCTTCACCAGTGCTTTCTAAAACATTCTCAGTTGTTCTAGTTAGAAAATCTTGTATCTTAACTTTAGAAATGAAACTTTATGCTTTTAATAGGCTAGGACAGAGCCGGATGTGGTGGCGCATGCTTGTAATCCCAGCATTTGGGAGGCTGAGACCGGAGGATCCGGGTTCACGGCCAGCCTCAGCTACCTAGTGAGGCACTCTGCAATTTAGTGAGACCCTGTTTCAAAATAAAGAATAAAAAATAGGGCTGAGGGTATAGCTCAGAGGTAAAATGCCCCTTAGTTCAATCCCCAGTACCGCAAAAAAAAAAAAACACTAGGACAGTACCTTTCCTACCATAACTGTAATATGCTCTGTATGTAGTTTACCTTTTCAGAGTAGAAATTAATTTTACTATTTCACTTCTTTGTTGGTTTTTTTGAGAAAGTTATCATTTGGAAATACTGTTTTTGACCCATACTTGTAACATGGTAAAAATTGATATATTTTCTTATTAGTGGTTGTAAAAAACTATAGAATTTTGTCAAATTAAGCTATTGCCATCTGATGCATACTATATTTTATTAGAGAAAAAAAAGTCTTTCAAAAATGTATGTTATTTGAAGCTGAAAATGATGTGTGAAAATTTTAGCTATAAAGTTTTAACAAAATTCAGATAATTTCTCAAAAAAAATTTTCTTAATTCCTGATAAACTTATTTTGTTTCATGAGTTACTTAAGGTAAGTCTATTTTTTTTAAACATTGTAGAGTCTTTGTTGATGTTGTGAATGGAGAATATGTCCCTCGTAAATCAATCCTGAAGTCTCGAAGCAGAGAGAACAGTGTTTGTAGTGATACCAGTGAAAGCAGTGCTGCTGAATTTGATGATAGGCGTGGAATTTTGAGGAGTATTAGCTGTGAAGAAGCCACATGCAGTGATACCAGTGAGAGCATTTTAGAAGAGGAGCCACAAGAAAATCATCAAAAGAAACTTTTGCCTCTGTCAGTAACATCTGAGGTGTGTGTGTGTGTATATATATATATATATATATTTCATATAGTATCTTTACTCAGTTTTTGCTGTTTAATCTGAAAAGTCATAGAACCTAATCCTAGCTTTGTACTTTTCTGATAATAATTTTTTAAAAATCTAGGTGTGGTGATACATGCCTCTAATCCTAGTACTTGAGAGGCTGAAACAGGAGGATCACAGGTTCAAGGCCAATTGAGTGAGACCCTCAGCAATTTAACAAGACCCTGTTTCAAAATACAAAAGACTGGTGGTGGTATAGGTCAGAAGAAGAATGCCCCTGGGTTCAGTACCCAGTACCAAAAACAAACAAAAATTTGTTTAAAAAAAAGTCACTATAAACACAATACAAGGACTGAAGAATTGTCATATTGAAATAGTTGTGAAGTATTAGTTGTCTTGAGGTGACTGTAAAATGGGAATTTAAAAATGCCTGACATATGTTGTACATTTTTGGTTAGAAAATCTTTTAGCAGTTTATAGTAAATTGCCAATGGACCAAATTATAATAATTTCTATTAGTTTGAATAGCATATTATACCTTTCTCTTTTTAAATGCCTTGGTGGACATAAAGCAAAGCTATACGTATAGCAGATAATTATCTAAAGTCCTTCTTTGTTTTAACCTGTGCTAATGAAACAATTCTTGTCAAACTTTGGGATTATTTTCCAATCTGATGGAAACCATAGACACTCTGCTTAGACAATGAGTGCACATAAATATGCTTTTACTCACCATGCTATATAGTTCTATGTAGGTGGAAGAGAGGTTGGGAGGTCCTGAAGTAAGAATTCCTGTCTATGAAATAAATATGATTTCCATTATATCTAGACTTATTTTTATTCTTGTCTTTTGGTGGGTACTTGAAGTTAATTTAAAAAGTATTTAGGAAGACTAGGGAATTTATATCTCTGTATCAATCCAACATAGAATCTTAAATATATATATACATATATATATGGATTCTTAAATATAGATATATAAGATTATGTGTTTACATATGAATAAGCATATATAAAAATGTCATTGCTTGTACTTTATGGTACTAATTGTACTAAATGCACTAATGATGTAATTTTGGATAGAAATCATCAGCAAGGGGACTATATATGTAAGATTAGAATGTTCTCCCCTTTCCCCAGCATAATGATATTAGGTGAATGGATATCACGTTACCTTATTTAATAGTCCTCATAGTGTTAGAAAACAGGTAATGGATGTAGACTTTTGCCAGTAAGTATTTAAAATTTAGTTTTTTTGTAGCCAGATGTGGTGGCACATGCCTGTAATTCTAGTACTTAAGAGGCTGAGGCAGAAGGATTGCAGGTTTGAGGTCAGCAACTTAGTGAGACCCTGTTTCAAAAATAAAGAATAAAACAGGGCTGAGGTGTAGCTCAGGTAGAACACTCCTAGGTTCAACCCAGTACCAACAAAAAACAAAACAAAACACACAAGCAAAGAAAAAAAAGGTTTTGTAAGGACTTAAAGTATCATAATATTGCTATAGAGTAGAACTTATTTTCACCCTTATTATCTTTGCATTTTGTGTTGAATGCTAGAGTAGTTACTCAGCAGGCTCTCACTGTTTAACATTAAAATAAATAGTTCAAGATTATGGCAAGTACTTTGAAAGATAACATGATATCTTTACATGCTAAAATATTGTCTTTTAAAGTGTTCTAAAATAATACAAAGGCTCTATGCTCATCATGATAAAATGGAGTTTTTGGAAAAGTTAGCTTTGAGCTTCTTTTAAGAGCTGGACTCCAAAATACCATGGGAGGAAGATGGCATTCGGTGGTGGGTTGAGATGAAGGATGGTGGCTTTTTAAACTATTTATAGGTTACATTGTCTGAACTAATTTTGAACATTTGGTAGACAAAGGGAAACAAAACATATATGAAAAGTTTACTTGTCAAATTTTAGTGTGTATATAATCAGTTCTTAGAAGATATTAAGGAAGAGTTTTCAAATACAATTTGGTTTTTATATATCTTTGTATAAAAACAGATATTTTCATTGATTTGTAAACATTATTTAATGTTCCATTTAAACATACAGTTGACTAGATTTAGCGACATCTCGTTTAGCTAACATTTTAGTTCAGCTAACATCTAGTTGGAATTAATAATTCATATTGTGAAATTTCTAATTTCTATCATTGAATGAATTATATTATTTTTTTTATTTTTATTTTTTTGTGGTACTGGGGATTGAACTCACAGGCATTCCGCCTCCAAGCTACACCCTCAGCCCTATTTCATTTTTTGTTTTGAAATGGTCTCACTAGGTTACTGACAGTTTCACTAAATTTGTGAAGCTGATCTTGAATCTGCAATACTCCTGTCTCAGCCTCCAAAGTACTGGGATTACATGCGTGCACCACCACACCTAGCTTGTATTAAAATTTTGAAACCTATACTTATTCACACTAGTTTCAGCACTTTTATATTTTTAGTTTTCACAGATTTCTTAAATAAAATTGAGGTAAGGTGCAATAAAATATTCAAATAGCTATATAAATGACTACAGTAAAGAAATCTCAATACCGGTGAAGCTAAGCTATTACTGGCAGGTGGCAGGACCACGATAGAATAGTTTATTCATCAACTGATGCACCAAAGTCTGCATTTGATACCCTTAATAACTTTTAAGTTTTAATACATTATTTTTTCACAGCAAGAGCTAGACATAATGGAATGTGTAAAAGTTTGGGGGCCTTTTATTTTTGTTTTATTGCAGGCCATATGCATTTTACATTCTATTGCATATGTGCTATAAAATTACTAATATGTGGTATAATTAAGAAAAAAGTTAATAGTATTTGATTTCTCTAAACAATTAGTATTTAGATATTAAAATATATCAAAAAATCTTATGAATTTACTTTTAGTGAAAAGAAATGCCTAACTGGTGAATAGAAGGTAAAGATTTTGTGGGCACCTCAATTATATTTTATTGCTATAAACCTGACTTTTGTCTTCTAGGCATTTTCAGGAACTGTAATAGAAAAAGAACTTTTATCCTCCTTAACACCACACCCAGCCATTGCTCATCCCGTACTACCCACCATTCCAGAACGAAAAGAACTTCTGTCAGAAGTATCAGAAGAAACTGCAAAGAGGGTTTCAAAGTTCAAAGCTGCCAGATTGCAACAAAAAAACTAGGAAATGAAAGTTTACATCCTAAAACCTAGTTGTGCACTTTTAGAATATATATTGCAAAGAGGTTACATATAGTTTGAAATAAGGCATCTTGACTTATTTTGGCAGCAAATTCTCTTATCAATCGTATTTAAAAAAATCAAAGTAAATGTTTGAATACTTTAATATTCATCTTGTTTTGTTAATTATCTGAATACTGTGTAAGTTGGCCTTTTGATGCAGTGGTAGCATTTTGAATTATTTTTCAAAGAATACAGTTCATATGCATTGCTTTTGTGTTTCAAACTAAATACAGGCAGTTTTGTACCAGCTGTGATGTTGTGCATACCATATGGACCATTTTAAAGAAACTTTTAAAATTTCAAGTAGATTCAACAATTATATTACTTGCTTTTGCATTTTAAAAGCACTTTAAAAGAAATCTACTTCCCTTGTAGGTTTTGCAGCTAGGTGGCTATTTAAAAAAAAAGCCTCTCCCCTTTGAATGTCATACTGTAATCTTTAAGGCAGAAAGCTACATGTACTTTCTGGGAAAGTTTCTTTGATTGGAAGAATGATATTTTGTAAAACTTTTCAAGTAAAAATTTTATGAAATTTGGTCTCTAAAATGTTGTGAACTTTATGATTTAGAATTGAATATAGAAATGTCTGATTGATATATATGATACATATGCCACACAATAGATTTCTTGAGTTCTTACAATTCCCTCTGTGTATACAGTTTTCACTGGGATTGTGAAAGAAAGAAGATTGGGAGAGAGAGAGAGTTGTCTAGATGCTAAAAGAAAAAGAAAAAAATAATAAAAATATTTCTTAGGTTTTAATCTTTTCAACATTTTCATTCTTTAAGGCTTTTTTACTACTAGTAAATAACTGAAATAACATATTTACTTGCAGTAAAACTCCTTAAAGAGAAATTTAGTCTAACGTTGAAAATTACACTGCAAGTGTTAATCATTAGCTTGATGCATGCTAAAATGTAGCTTTTAAAAAGCATTCTGCATTAGTACTAAAATAAGCCATCAATGCCAGTCCACCCTCTATTCATGGCTAAATATTTAAAGGTTATTTATAGCTTCTTTAATGAATTCTTGCTTAAACAAAGTGAAATTATGTCCTAGAAAAGTAGAAGCTATTTGTAACTAGAACAGCACAACTGTAAAAGTTTTATGAATATGTATTTTAATGATAAGGGGGTGAGCAAAATCCCTAGTAGTTAATGGATAATGCAGAACAGAGGACTGATTTTGAAAAATTGCCTAAAATGTAGAAAATTTTTCTTCAGTCAATTTTGATCAACCATGCATATGTTTTATAGTTAAAAATTGTTTTTATTTCAGTTCACCCCACCCCTAAACCAACTAAGAGTGCAAATCACATGTACACAAAGGAGCTTTCATACCCAACTGCTATTCAAGTGAACCTTTCTGTTCTAAACTTTTCACCCAAAACAAACTATTGTAGTGCTATTGTCAGATTTAATTTTAAGAGTTGTCATTAAACACTTTTTCATGTCCATGAACTTCCTTCTGCGCCTGCTCTTTATATAGTCTGTTACTTTCTTCAAACAAGTTTTCTTTCATAGAATAAGATGGTAGTAGAAGCAACAGAGAAGTGTTTAATACATATATTTGTACGTTCTGATGTAGATCATATAAAAGAGTTGCCCCATTTTGTAACTTCAGCTTCTCCTGATATTGTAACATGCAGTCATATTATAATTATCAAAACCAGGAAATGTATTTAGGTATAATTTTATTAAGTAAACCAGATCTTACTTGAATTTCACGAACTTTTTCACTGATCTTACTCTGTTCCAAAATCCTATCTGGGACCCTACCTTGCATTTGTTATTGCTCCTTAGTTTTCTCTAATCTCTGATAGTTCCTTAGTTATGTTTTTATTTTGTTTTGTTTTGTCTTTCATGACTTCAACCTTTTTGAAGAGTACTTGTTAGGTAGTTTTTAGGATATTCTTCAATTTGGCTTTGTTTAATATACTCACATCATTAGAGTGAGGTTTTGCATTTTTGACAGTGCTACAGAAATATAGTCATATAAGGAAATCCATATCAAAGGTATCTTCTAGAGTGTCATTTTAAGAAGTCCTTATTTCCAAATATTAACCATAATCCCTTGATGAAGGTGATATTTGCCAGGTATCTCCACTATCATGGGGAAGATTCTTTGAAACTATGAAAATCATCTTCTTAAGCTTAGGCTCACAAATTTTTACATACATTGTTGGATTCATTGTGATAGTTACCACCTTGATATTTGCCTAATGATGATTTTCTGTTTCACCCTTTCCCTCTACATTTATTTCTTGGAATTCTTATGTTATAAGCCTTCTACCCCACCCCCATTTTTAAATTTATTTAATTATATTAGTGTCCACTCCTGGGTATTTATTTTATTCTTTTAGCTAAAATCTAATACTATCATTGTTATATTATTCAAATTGTTCTACTTTTGGCCTTTAGGAACTCCTTTGGGTTTACTCTTAAGTTCTTTCAACAAGTTCTCATCCTTTTTCGAACATTTAGTCTTACTCCATAAAATATTACAGACTCTTTTTTTTTTTTCTATCCTAACGTTGGATTCAACCATTTCTCCAAGGAGTTTGGTTTCTTTTATTGTAGAACAGTGCTTAGAAACCAACATTTCATATATTACCACTGAGTTGTCATTGCTTTTTGGCCTTTGTAGTATCTAAGCCTTTTTAATATATAAGTATATTAAAACTATGTGCTTATATTGATACTTGACTCTTAACACCACAGTATTCAATTTTTCCTTATTTGTGACTTCTTTCTCTGACATTGAGAAACCTGACTCTTATCTACTTACTATTCTTTCAATCTAACACACACTAGTTTCAGAAGTTCTAATTTGTACCTCTAGGAGGAGAAGCACATTAACTATGTTACACTATTTATGTACAGTTCTTTTTGTGGTTAGCCCTTGTATTTATGCAACTGTTTCCGAAAGTTACTTAGATTAGTTTCTTTTCTACCCTCTTTATTGCTTCTTACTCATTTGCATTATAGTAGGTTCATTTGTTGCTTTTTGTATTCCATTGTAGGTTCTCTGCACATCCTGGTTGGATTTAATTCTTTCTTTTGGTGGTGTGTAAAAGATATGTAGACATTAATGTCGTTCTAAGAGTTGGAGATGTTTGAAAAGATATACTCAGAGAAGTGTCATTTCTGATTTCCCTTGTACCCTTTTCTTACATCCCTGTTTCCAAGTTGCAGCTTCTTCTATCACATCCACTCCTACCCATTGTTAAGTAACTAATCTCTAGTTTCTTGTTGCACAAGTTCCCACCTACCCTTTGTAAGTAACCAGTCCTTTCAGTTTCTGGTTTAATCTTTATTTCTTTTACACAAATAGCAGATATTTTCTATATGTCTTTATTTCTTACATGCAGGATGACATTCTCCACTGCGTTTTACTTTTTTCAATTAATAGTATGCCCTTGTAATATTGCAATATCAATTATAGAGTTCTTCCTTATTCTTGTTTACAAGGATTTAATATTCCATTGTATAGGTGGAGCATTGTTTACTAAGCCACCTTTCTATGTATCAGCATTAGAGTGTTTCCCATATCTTGCAGATATATATAATGGCAATGAATAACTGTATTTTTGTATCATTCGAGGTGTGTCTTTGGCATTGAATCCTAGAAGTAGGATTGGTGGGCCATCTGTACAATGACTATATGATTTCTTAAAACGCAGTATTTTTGTTCTCTTATTGAAAACATAGTTTTAGCATACATACTTGCATATCTACATTCCATTGAGGATTTTTTAAAATAATGATTTGAGGATAATACATGTGTTTTAAAGGGACTTGAAAATCATTAAAGTAAATATATATTTATGTTCATTTTGCAAAAATTTGGTGTTTTAAAAATTGGTCATGCAAGGAATTTATGGGAGCTTTCCATTTATTGGAATATTTCTAGGTTTATAAAATCTAGTTACCTATTATTTTATTAGATATGTTTTCTCTATAAGAAACAGCTTTTCAAGAGTAAAACCAACCTTTATCCTTGTGTTGTTTAGGTGAATGGCATATACACTCTCAACTTAATAATGCCTTTTAAGATTTCTCAACTACAATAAGTATGATTTTAGACATTTAATATATTGGTTAATATCAAGTTTTTACTTCTTTTTTTTTTTTTTGAATGAATACTGGGGACTGAACCCAGGGGCATTCTACTTCTGAGCTACACCCCCAGCCCTATTTTATTTTTTATTTTGAAAAAGGGTCTCACTAAGTTGCTATGGTTCTTGCTAAGTTGCTGAGGCTGGCCTTCAACCTGTGATCTTCCTATCTCAGCATCCCAAGTACTGGGATTATAGGCATGCCACAAAGCCCTGCTAGATTTTTACATTTGAAAAATACTTTCTCAGTTATTTAAATTTCATTTTAGAGGAATGCCATTTCAGAGAAAAGTTTTTGTAGTTCTCTTAACCAGTGAATCAGGAAGAAATAATACTTTTTAAACACTTACTTACTTGTCAAGCATTTTCCCATTTATTTTGTTTGAATTATTCTCATAATCCAGTGAGGTAGGTACTATTGTTTTATCCTTCTCCCCTATCTCCAATTTAGAGATGTGAAAACAAAGTTAGAGATTAAGCAACATTTTAAAGCACACTACTATTAATCAATACTTTTAACACTTTTTTTTTTGGCATTTACATTGTCTGCCCTCTAAACAAGAGTAATTAACTAGTAAGGAAGTATGTGACCTCTATAATGTCTATAATCTTGTTTTTTTTTTTTTTTTTGTAGTGGGAATTGAACCTAGGGGTATTCTACTACTGAGCTTACACCACCAGCCATTTTCACTTTTTATTTTGAAAGAGTCTCACTAAGAGGCTAAGGCTGGCCTCAAACCTGCAATACTCATGTTTCAGCCTCCCAAATACTGGGATTACTAGTATGCACCACCATGCCTGGCCAATCTTGTGTAGAGTTTACTTTTCAAAAAATCTGAACTTGAAACTTGTTGCATCAGAGAATCATTTTGACTTGATGAAATGAGGGTGAACTTTCAATGATGTTATTTGACCATATGCATAAAAAAATGAATATGCAGATGGAAAATAGTAGAGAAATAAGTAGTATGACAACTTAATTGAGAAAATTCATTATGCTGTGAATTTAGGAACATACCTACATATAGTGACCTTCTTTATTCTTAATGGCATTTTTTTTTTGGCCTTAATGTATTTTGCATAACATAGAGCCAGTTAAATATTTTCCAGTATAATAGATTCCATCTTTCTGTGTGTGTCTGTGTATGTGATCTTTCTATTTTGTCTTTGTACATGCATATATACAAGTACCTAATAGTAGTAGTATATTATTATTGTAAATAATTTTTAACATACTCTGACAATGTCCTATAACTGTCAACTTTAGTTTGTGTTTAATTATTCTTGTTGGGTTGGGACAACTACTATCTTGCTTTGGGCATTCTATTTATGCTCCTAATGTTTATTGACTTCCTTTTTTGGGGGAGGGGTAATAGGGATTGAACACAGGGACATTCTACCTCAGAGTTGTACTCTCAGCTCTATTTTTTTTTTTTTTTTTAATTTTTAGTTTGAAACAGGGACTTACTAAATTGTGGAGGGCCTAAGTTGCTGTGGCTAGTTGTGACCCTGCAATCCTGTCTCAGCCTCCTATGTACTGAGATTACAGGTTCATTCTACCATGACCAGCTTCTTTTCCTTTTCTTTACTATTCAGATTAATGTGTCCTGTCCTCATTCTCGATTGAGAAGTTATATACCTGCTATATTTTAATTTGGGGGAGCAGTTAATTTTCCAAATGCACATTTATACCTATTCTCTTTCCAAACAGTATTCTGACCGCTTCATTGTGTTGTTTGTGGTACTTTGGTCCCATTGTTTTCTAAGAGCTTTATTGAGGTGTAATTCATGTACCATGACATCCATTTTAAATACTCATTTTGGACACTTTAGTAGATTTCAAGTTGTACCACAATCCAGTTGTAGAACATTTATATCATGTCGCAAAGATCTTGGCTAAGCGTGGTGGCGCATGTGTAATCCCAGTGTTTGGAAGGCTAAGTCAGGAGGATCACAAGTTTAAAGCCAGCCTCAGCAATTCAGTGAGACCCTGTTTCAAATAAAAAATAAAAAGGGCTGGAGGTGTAGCTCAGAGGAAGAATGCCCCTGGGTTCAATTCCCAGCACCACCACCACCCCTTCAAAAAAAAAAAAAAAAAAAAAAAGCAAAACAACAACAATAGAAAAAAGACCTTTACAATAAATTCCTATTTCCATCCACAGCCCCAGGCCACCACTAATTAGTTTTCTCTATATATGGATATCCTCTTCCTAAACAATTAATATAAATAGAAGTATACAAAATGTAATGTTTTACATCTGTTGATTAGCATGTTTTTGAGGTTTGTCCATTTTGTGTGGTGCATCAGTATTTTTTTTCCTCCTTATTGCTGCATAGTATTCCATCGTGTATATGCTACGCTACATTTTGTTTCTTTATTTGCAAATTTATGGACCCTGGGTTGTTCAACCTAACAAGTCTTTTTATGTGGATTTTTTTTTAATCTTTTGAGCAAATAAAACAAGTGGAATTGCTAAGTCAGATGATGACCTTAGGTTAAATTTTTAAGGAAATTGCAGTTTTCTAAAGAGGCTATATAATTTTACATTTCTACCAGCAGTTTCTTTCCATCCTTGGCAGCACTGTTACTCTCTTGGGTTTTTTTTTTTTTTTTTTTTTTTTTTTTTTTTTTTTTTTTTTTTTTTTTTTTTTTTTTTTTTTTTTTTTTTTTTTTAGTGTTGCCATTCTAGTGGCCATTAGTATTGTTTTGATTTATATTTCTCTAGTGACTGGTGATGTTGAGGCTCTTTTCTTATGCCTTCTTTGTAGTGTATTCAAATCCGTAGCTTCATTTTTAATTGTTATCTTTATTATTGAGTTGTAAGAGTTCTTTATATATTCTAAATGCAAGTCCCTAATCAGGTACATGATTTGCAGATATTTCTCTAAGTCTGTGGCTTGTCTTTGATTTTTAAAAAATGTCCTTTGAAGCACAAAAGTCTTTAGCTTCAATGAAGTCCAGTTGATAATATTTTTTTTCTTTTATGTGTTGTACATGTGGTATCTTATCTAAGAATTGAATTTTTTTGTAACCCAAAAGTCACAAAAGTTTTTCTCTCATGTTTTCTTCTAGAAGTTTTATAGTTCTAGCTCTTACAGTTAGGGCTGTGGTCCATTTTTAGTTAATTTTTATGTATGGTATGCGGCAAGGATCTATATTCAACTTTTGTGTGTGTGTGTGTGTGTTTTTTTTTTCTCAGTACTGAGGATTGAACCCAGGGGCATTCTTCCTCTGAGCTACACCCCCATTCCAATTTTTATTCATTATTTTGAAACAGGGTCTAAGTTGTGGAGGGCCTCACTAGGTAGCTGAGGCTGGCTGTGAACCTGCAATCCTCCTGTCTCCGCCTCCCAAGTACTGGGATTACAAGTGTGCACCACCACGTCCGGCTTGTGTGGGTAATTTGATACCTAATATTTCCAGAACTATTTGTTGAAAAGATTATCCTCTTTGCCCTGGTTGTTTTTTTATTTATTTTTTGACATATTTTTAGAAAATAGTTTGCCATAAACATAAGGTTGTTTATATGTGTAATTCTGTTATTTCACCTATTCCTCTATATGCAAAAATGCCTTTCGGGATTTTTATAAGGATTATGTTGAATCTATAAATGAACTTGGGAAGAATAGTCATGGTAATACTGAGTCTTCTATAAACATGGAATCGTTCTTTATTCATTTAGATATTCATTAATTTCTCTTAGCAGTGTTTTGTAGTTTTCAGTGTACAACTCTTAGAGTTTTTAGTTCATTTTGATATTATTATGGAGTTATTTTCTTAATGTCCTTTAGATTGTTTATGTATGTAGAAATGCAATTAGTTTTTGTATATTAGCTTTGTGTTCTTCAACCTTTCATTTATTAGTTCATAAGGGGGTGTGAGTGTGTGTAGTGCTAAAAATAAACATCTTTGCCTCGTTCCCTGGACGTAGGCTTTCATCATCAAGTATGATATTGACTATTAATTAGGTTGAGGCGGTATCCTTTTATTATGGGTTTGTTGGCATTTCCTTTTACGAATGGAATTGGATCTTGTCAAGTGCTTTTTATGCATCTGTTTTTTGTTTTTTTTTATTAATGTTGTATTTCTGATGTTAAATTAGCCCTGCATTTCTGGGATAAATCATACTGTATAATGTGCATAATCATTTTTATGTTACTGAATTTGGTTTGTTCATACTTTGTTGAGAATATCTGAGTATAGATTCATGAGAAGTGTTGGTCTGTCATCTTTTGTTCTGATATCTCATCGCCTGGCTTTTTGTATAAAGAATAATGTCAGCCTCACAGAATGAGATACTAATTTGTGAAAGACTAGTATTATTCCTTTAAATATTTGATAGAATTACTAGTGAATTCATCTGGTTGTACAATTTTCTTTTGGGGAAAGTTTGTAATTGCTATTTAATTACTATTTAATTTAGATTTTTTTTTTTTTCATTTCTTCTTGAGGCCATTTTGGTCATTTGGCTCTTTACAAAGATTTGTCCATTTCATATAAGTTATCTCATTTGTCATCATAAAATTATTCATAATATTCCCTTATAATTCATTTAATTTCTGTAGGGTTGGTAGTATTTGCATTTCTTATTTTGTTGATTTCTGCTTTATTTTTATCAGTCTTGCTAGAGGTCTGTTGACTTTGTTGATCTTTTCAAAGAAAACTTTTTTATTTTATTGACTTTTTTCTATTCTTATTTTCTGTTACCTTAATGTCTACTATAATCTTCATTATTTCTTTCCTCTTTCCTTGCTTTGGGCTTAATTTGGTCTTTTAGGGTTTTTGTTGTTGTTGTTGTTGTTTTGTTTTTGTTGCGGTACTGGGGATTGAACTCAGGGGCATTCTACCTCCGAGCTATACCCCCAGCCCTACTTTTTATTCTTTATTTTGAAACAGGGTCTCACTAAGTTGTGGAGTGCCTCACTAGGTAGCTGAGGCTGGCCACGAACCCGGATCCTCTGGTCTCAGCCCCACAAATGCTGGGATTACAAACATGCGCCACCACACCCGGCATATTTTAGTGTTTTTTTTTTTTTTTTTTTTTTTTTTTTTTTTTTTTTTTTTTGCGGTACTGGGGATTGAACTCAGGGGGCATTCTACCTCCGAGCTATATACCCCCAGCCCTATTTTTTTATTCTTTATTTTGAAACCGAGTCTCACTAAGTTGCGGAGTGCCTCACTAGGTAGCTGAGGCTGGCCGCGAACCCAGATCCTCCGGTCTCAGCCTATATTTTAGTTTTTTTAAGGTAATTAAATAATATTTGATATCACTGTCTTTTAACATGGGTTTTTTGGGGGGTTTTTTGGTACTAGGGATTGAACCCAGTGGCATTCTACCTCTGAGCTACCCCAGGCCTTTTTATTTTTTTATTTGAAAACAGGAAAACAGGGTCTCGTTAAGCTGCTGAGGGTCTTGCTAAGTTACTGAGACTGGCTTTGAACCTGTGATCTTTCTGTCTCAACCTCTCAAGTACTGGGATTACAGGCTCATCTGGTGGTTAACATAGACATTTAAAGACATAAATTAACCTTTGATCTGTTGTTTTCATTTTCTTAATATTTTAAAATATTTTCTAAATTCTTGAGGTGTCTTTTTGAATCTGTGGATTATTTAAATATGTATTGCTTGATTTCCAGTATTAGTGGGTTTCCTCACTTTATTTTTGTTGTTTTTTCCCACTTTAATTCTGTTGTGCCTGAAGAACATGCTTAGTATATCTTTAGTCTATTAAAAATAAAGACCTTTTTATAGAATAGTATATGTTCTGTTTTGTGTACTTCAAAAGATGATATATTCTGTTTTAAGAAGTGTATATGTCATATCAAGTTATTGATATTATCATCTTCTGTGGCTTTGCTTTTTTTTTTTTTGTCACTTATTCTAATCATTATTGGGAGTGGAATATTGAGACCTTAAACTGTTACTGTTGAATTCTTATATCTTTAATGTTTTGTTTCTCAGTTTTTGCTTCATGTATTTTGGGGGTTCTGTTGTTAGGCACGTAAACGTTTGTCATGTTAGAGCTTCTTGGTTTATTGATATGTCTGCTATTGCAAAATGTCCCTCTTTTTTTCCCAGTAACATTTTAATATTAAAATCTCTTTTATCTGTAATTATTATAGTTACTCCAGGTCTGCTATGGTTGTATTTGCATGGTATATGTCTTTTTCTATCCTTTTAATGGCAACCTTTTATGATTTTTGAACCTAGCATTTGTATCAGGTAGATACCATGTGATTGAATCTTCTTTTAAAAAAATTCACTCTCACAGTCTGCATTTTTATTTGAGTGTTTATTAGTTCATGCAGTTATTAAGATGCTTCATTTAAGTCTGGTGATATTTTTTGTACATGTCTTTTTTTGTTGTTGTTCCTTGTTTGCTGCCTTTGTGTTAAGTTTTTTATTTGCCACCATTGTCTTAAAAAACTTTTTTCTTTTCAGTACTGGAGGTTGAACTTAGAGCATACTCCATGCTAGGCAAGCACTGTACAACTGATCTGCATCCCCAGCTCTTTTGTTGTTGTTATTGTTTCTTACATAAGAGGAATTTATTTCTCACATTTTAGAGGCTGAGAAGTCCAAGATATTGGTCTGTTTTGTTCCTGCTGAGGGATCTCTTCTTCTCTTGCCTTCTTACTGTGTCCTCACATAGAAGAGAATTTCTGAGTTCCTTTTTTTTCTGTAGGGAATTGAACCTAGAGGCATTCTACCTTTGATCTACACCTACATCTCTATTTTGATTTGAAACAGGGTCTTGTTGAGTCACTTTGTGTTGACCTGGAACCTATGATCCTCTTGTCTCAGCCTCCCACATATTGGCATTACAGGCATGGGCTACTGCATCCATCTGAGTTCTTTCTTATTAGTTGCTCTAGGAATTACAGTATATATTTTTAACATCACAGTGTACTTTAGGATAATATAAAATTCCAGTAAAATGTAGATACTATTTCAATATAGCTGTAGTTCTTTCCTCTTCCTTTGTCCTATTGTAATATACTTTACAATGATAGTGTTATAATTACTTTTCCGTGTGATAATTTTTTTTAAATAAGAGGGCTAAAAATCTATTTATATTGTCTTTTATATTTGCCTTCATTTTTTATATGGCTTCAAATTACCATCTGTTGTCATTTTCTTTCAGCTTTGTAAGAAATTTAGTAGCAACAAATTCTGTCTGGAATCTTTATTTTTGTCTGGTTTTGTTGTGGGATAACCCGATCCCACTAGTGGGTCCTTGGCCTCCGTGATAAAAAGAATTTTGACACGTGCCAGTCAGGAACAAAAAGTAGGAATTTATTTAGGAAAATAAGGGGATGGGGGAGAAAAACAGGTGAGCGGACATCTTCCTGTCCCAATGCGCTTCCCAGGTCCAAAGAGAGAGACCGAGGCATGGCAAAACTTCTTTTATAGGTTTTTAAGAGGGGTGGGCACAGAAGAAGTCTGGACCTCCTTCTTCAGGTATAGGTGGAGATGGGTAGGCGGTCCGAATTGAACCCTTCCTCTTCCTCAGGTTTCAAGATGGGTCTTGACCTTGGCTGTGAATTTCCGGTGTCCTTTTAGGCCAAGGCTCCTAGGTGGGGGGCAGGACCTAAGGAACTTCCAAAAGTGGAATGGAGGCTGCCGCACTTCAGTTCCAGGTGTTTATATTAAAGTGATATCTTTACTTTTCCTTCCCATTTGTCTCCTTCCTGCCTACTTATTTCTTCTATCCTACATCAGTTTGAAGGCTAGACTTCTGGACAGAACTATTATTTGATAGTACTTAGAGTATTTTATACCACTTTCTTCTGGCCTTTTATTTTTTGAGAAGTCAGCTGTTTTATTATCATATGCATGATAAGTCAGTTTTATCTTTCTACTTTCAAGATTTTCATTTGGCTAAGAGTAGATATCTTTAAAGTTTACTCTAGTTAGGTTTTACTGAGCTAGTTGGTTATGTAGATTAATGCTTTTCATCAAATTTAGAAAGTTTTCAGACATTAAAAACTTTTATAGACCTGACTTCAAAAATTTTCAGAACTTGTAGGGCTCTTACTCTTCTAGAACTTACTTTATGCATATGATGACATGATTGCTTATATTCCATGGGTTTCATACTCAGTTTACTTTTAATTCTTTTTTTTTCTATTTTTCAGATTATCATTCCTGTTGATTTATCTTTGAGTTTACTGATTTTTCCTTCTGTGTTCAAATTGGCTGTTGATTCCTTCTAGTGGTTATTTTTGCTTTTGTTTTTCTACTTTTCAGCTCTAGAATTTCTACTTAGTTCCTTTTTGTAATGTTGATCTCTTAAATGGTGTTCTCTAATTAGGCATTGTTTACACATTTCTTAAAGATTATTTCTTTTTGTTTTAACATATTTATGGCTACTTTGAAGTCTCTGCTAAGTCCAACATTTTTGAGGCCTCTAAAAGTTTGTTTACTGATTACTCTTGCCTCTACGGTATAAGCCATTATTTCCTATTTAAAACTGGACATTTTGAATAATGCATTAACCATTCTAGATTCTGACCCCTCTCCTACATGGGGTTGTTGTTGCTTTTTAAATTTGTCTTACTTGGGTAAGGGGAGTTTATTTCTCCAGAGTGTGGCCTCTCATATCTTTTCGGGGTTTATTTGTTTGCGTTTTGTTGTTTGGTTTTTAAGCTGACTACTTACAGGTCACCCTCGGAACGGTAGATTGAGAAAAGGCAGTGATTGGTCAGGCATTGTACTTAAATATTTTGGTCCAGTGAGGCTTTTATCCTTTGTCAGTAGATCTCAGTGTGGTATGGAAAACACATTAATGATTTGTGCAATTTACAAGTCTTCAGGGATGTGTAAATTGCTAGATCCTTTTTAGTTCTTTACTCAGCATGTTCATAGCCTAGTATCTTCTCATTGCCTTTTCAGAAAGTGAGCTTATCAAGGACCATTGTTGTGCCACTTACTAATTCTTCCTTTTAAAATTCTAGCCTGTCTGCTGGTCTCCTGGTCTCTTGGTTGGCCCAAGCAGTATTGCAATCTCAGGTCAGCTGCTGTGGGTCTTTCCCATTTGGTTGCAACTGAAATTGCTATTGTTTTCCACAAAGTCCCTGGACATTGGTTTTTTTCACATTTCTCCAAATAGAGTCAGTCCCCTAAATATAAGTACTTCTGGTTTCATAAAATAGCCCAATGTGGAAGGTACTGGTGTGAAAATGGGTGACTAAAATGGCACGTAGTCTTATCATTCTTACCCAAGTTTCAGCAGTTTTCTTGAATAAATGCTTCTCAATTAAGTATATCCGGTCTTGAAATAGTCATTTTTAATAATTTTGTCCATTTTTAAATACTATTTAAAAGATCAAGTTTAGATTTATAGCCATATTGAGCAGAAGGTACAGAGATTTCCCATATGACCCATACATTTATAGCCTCCCTCATTTTCAGCATCCCCAACGAGAGTGATATATGTGTTATAGTTGTTTAGCCCATGTTGACACTTCATCACCCAAAATTATATTTTATATTAGTGTTCACTCTTGCTGTGTAGTCTGTGGGTTTGGATAAATATATAAGGACATGCATCCACCATTATGGTGTCATACAGCATAGTTTCATTGCCTTCAAAGCCCTTTGCACTATCCTTAATCATTCCTTCATATGTCTCAATCCCTGACAACTGATTTTTTGTTGTCTCAATAGTTTTGCTTTTTCCAGAATGTCATATGGTTGGCATCATATTGTATGTAGCCTTTCCATATTGGTTTCTTTCACTTAGTAATACTAATTTTCTTCTATGTCTTCATGACAGATATCTCTGAAATAATATTCTGCTGTCTGGAGGTACCACAGTTTGTCGATTCACTTAACTTGCTTCCAAGTTTTGGCAGTTATCAGTAAAGTTGCCACAGATATCTTCTCAGCTTCTGTGGGTAAATACCAACTAGCATGATTCCTAGGTTGTATGGTAAGAGTTTGTTCTGTAAGAAGCTCATATTGTCTTCTAAAGTAGAGTACTATTTTATATTCCCACCAGCAGCGAACTGTGAGTTCCTATTCAACGTTCTTGTCAGCATTTGGTGTCAGTGTTCTGATTTTTGGCCATTCTGGTAGGTGTGGCCATTCTAATAGGTTGTTTTAATTTGTATTTCCCGCATGACATATAATGTAACACCTCTTTTCAAGTGATATTTGCTATCTTTTTGGTGAGGTATCTGTTGAGGATTTGTCCTGTTTTTTAATCAGGTTTTCTTTTTTAATTGAGTTTGAATTCTTTGTGTTTTGGGGGTAACACTTTATCTTTTGACTGTCTTTTACAGAGCAGAAATTTTTAATTTTAATTAAGTCCATCTTATCAATTCTTGCTTTCATGGACTATGCCTTTGGTGTCACATCTCAAAAGTTATCATTAAACCCAAGGTCTTTCGGATTTTCTCCTATGTTATCTTTAGGAGTTTTATAAGTTTTCTTTTATGTTTACATCTGTGATTCATTTGAGTTAATTTTTGTGAAGAATGTAAGGTACATGTCTGTTGTCATTTCGTTGCATGTGAATATCAAGTTGTTCAAGCCTCGGATGTTGAAAAGACTCTGCTCCAGTGTGTTGCATTTACTTCTTTGAAAGATCAGTGAACTATATTTTTGTTGATCCATGGATATATCTTTCTCTTCTTGATTACTGTAGCTTTGAAGTAAGTGTCAATTGTAGTAAGTCTCAAAGTCAGAAAACATCAGTCCTTCATCTTCGTTCTTTTGCAGTGTCATTGTGGGTATTTTGCCTTTTCTGTAAACTTTAGAATCAGTTTGTTAATATCCCCAAATTAATTTGCTGAGACTGTAATTGCATTGAATCTATAAATTAAATTAGGAAGGACTAGCAGGGCATAGTGGCACATGCCTGTAATCCTAGCAACTTGAGAGGCTGATGCAGGAGTTTGAGCCCAGATTGAGCAACTTAGAGCCAGTCTCAAAAAAGGCTGAGGATGAAGCTCAATGGTAGAACCCCCTGGATCCAATCCCCAATACTGAAAAATTTTTTTAAAAAGGAAAGGGCCAAGCTGGGCGTGGTGGCGCACACTTGTAATCCCAGCATTCGGGAGGCTGAGACCAGAGGATCTGGGTTCGCGGCCAGCCTCAGCTACCTAGTGAGGCACTCTGCAACTTAGTGAGACTTGGTTTCAAAATAAAGAATAAAAAATAGGGTTGGGGGGTATAGCTCGGAGGTAGAATACCCCGGAGTTCAATCCCTAGTATCGCAAAAAAAAAAAAAAAACAATACTGAATCTATCTATGAACATGGGATACCTCTCTGTTTATTTGGTTACTTGATTTTTTTCATGAAAGTTTTATAGTTTTTCTCATATAGGCCATATACATATTTTATTAGATGTATATTTAATATATTTATGGAGTGTTTAGTAGTATTTTTAATTTCAAATTGCACTTGTTCACTGCTAGTATATAGGGAAGTAATCATTGTATATTAATCTTGTGTCTTACAACCTTGCTATAATTATTTATTAGTTCCAGAAGGTTTTTTTTCTGGAACTTGCAGATTTTCTCTAACGATGATCATTTTATCTGTAAACCAAGACAGTTTTATTTCTTCCTTACAAATCTGTATGTCCTTTCTTGTATTATTATTGCATTAGCAAGGGCTTCCAGTACAGACAGCAGTGAAAAGGAGTAGTGAGAGGAAATATTGCTTTGTTCCTGATCTTAGTGGGAAAGCTTCAAGTTTCTCAACAGTATGTTAGCTATAGGTGGTTTTGTAAATATTCTTTTACCAAATTGAAGAATTCCTTTTATTCCTAGTTTACAGAATTTATGACAAATGGATGTTGTATTTTGCCAGGTGCCTTTTCTTCATCTCTGATCATGTGATTTTTCTTCTCTAACTTATTGATTTGGTGGATTACATTAATAGTTTTCAAATGTTGAACCGGCCTTGCAAACTTGGGATAAATCCCACTTGCTCATGATGTATAATTCTTTTCATATATTGTTGGATTTAGTTTGCTAATATTTTTTTGAAGATTTTTGCATTCCTGCTTATAAGAGGTATCTGTCTATAGTTTCTTGTAATATCTTTGTCTTATTTTGGTATTGAGGCAGTGAGCTTACAGGACAGGTTAGGGAGTATTCCCCCAGCTCTTCTACTAAAAAAGATTGGCAAGTGGTATGATTTCTTCCTTAAATGTGTAGAATTCACCAGTGTACCTGTCTGAGCCTGGTGCTTTCTCTTTGGGGATGTTATTAATTGTTGATAAAAAGTCTTTAATATTGATAGTCTTCCTTACATTGTGTATTTTTTCTGGTGTGAGTTTTGGCAGATTGTGTCTTTCAAAGATTGGTCCATTTTTTCTAGGTTATTAAATTTATGGTATTGGAAAAACGGTCACCAAAAATAAATAAATAAATAAATAAATTTATGGGCATAGAGTAGCTCATAGTATTTCTTGGTTATCCTTTTAACTTCCATGGGATTTGTAGTGATGTTGCCTCTTTAATTTTTGGTATTAGCAACTGTGTCCTCTCTTTTGTTCTTAACCTGACTAGAGACCTCTTTATTTTATTATTCAAAGAACCAGTTTTTTATTTGATTGTTTTTCTCTACTGATTTCCTCTTTAATTTTTGATCGTCCTTTATCTTCTTACTTTTGGAATTAATTTGCTCTTTTTGTAGGTTGAAGCCTAGGTTATTGATTTTGGATATTCTTCTTTAATAATATGTGTTCAGTGTTATAAATTCTTCTCTGAGCAACTGCTCTCACTGCATCCCACAAATTTTGATGTTATTGTATATTTTTATTTTATTCAAAAACTGTGTGTGTGTGTGTATGTGTGTGTGTGTGTGTGTGTGTGTGTGTGTGTACGCAGTACTGGGGATTGAACCCAGGGACAGTCTACCTCTGAGTTACACCCACAACCCTATTTTATTTTTCATTTTGAAACAAGATCTCACTACATTGCGGAGGGCCTCACGAGGTTGTTGAGGCTGGTCACAAACCTGTGATCCTCCTGTCTCAGACTCCCAAGTACTACCACCACTCCTGGCTTCAAAATATTTTAAAATTTATCTTAGGGTTAAAGGAGCCACTGTAAATAAACCTTTAATAATGCAGCAGGTAAGGTATGGCAGAAGGGGAAGCATTCTTATAGGCCTATATGATTAGGTGTCAGTCTTTTAGGTGTCCAGGCCGTGAACTTCATGTATATAGGCTCATTCCCCTTATCTCTATATGGGGCAGGATGGCTAGAGTAGACTGGAATTTGGTGTTTAGCTTCTCCCACACAGAAGGTCAAAGTTGGCTGAGCTTGGGTATTCCTTTCCCTCAAGTCAGTTAAGGTCTGATAAAACCTCGACAGATTAGGTTCTGATGATTATTTCTCCTCTGGGCACTCTGTTTCTAACAAGGCCTTTACTTGCTTATGTAAGTAATTCTTATCTTTGCTTCCCTATAGGTAACATGTTTTCTTTGTTTTTATTTCTTTTTGATTTTCTGTAGTTTGAAAATGATATGCCTAGATGTTGTAGGGGTTTTTGTTTTAAATTATGTCCACTTATCCTACTTGGTGTTCTCTGAGCTTTCTTAATCTTTCTAAAAACAAAGCCTATTTCAAAATGTTTACTTCTCCCCCCCCCCATGTTTTTTTATGTATAAACCTGGTAGAGCTCCAAGTGTGTGTGTGTGGTGGGGAAGACAGTTATTGAATTTCCATGGCGTTTTCATCTCAAGGTTTGTCTCTACTCTGAGCCTCCAGCAATTTATCAGTTTCAATTCAGGTTTCTCTACCTTAGCAATAGTTTCCAGGGAGTTTCAGTAGGAAGTTTTTTTTTTTTTATGGTACTGGGGATTGAACTCAGGGGCATTCTACTTCCGAGCTATACCCCCAGCCCCATTTTTTATTCTTTATTTTGAAACAGGTCTCACTGAGTTGCAGAGGGCCTCACTAAGTAGCTGAGTAGCTCACTAAGTACTCACTGAGTACTCACTGAGTACTCACTGAGTAGCTCACTAAGTGGCTGTGAACCCTGATCCTCCTGTCTTAGCCTCTCAAGTACTGGGATTATAAGCGTGTGCCACCACCCCCAGCTAGCTGTTGTCTTTTCAACCATTCAGCTTTTTACTTGTCACAGTATGGTAGAACTTCCATTACATATGCCAGAACCTAGAAGTTGAAATTTGTCCCTTGCTTTTGGGGAAGAGTATTTGCAAAGATCCTCATTTTGCCATCTTTAAAATATGTGTGTGTGTGTGTGTGTGTGTGTGTGTGTGTGTGTGTGTGTGTGTGTGTGTGTGTGTATTTATAATGAGAATTGAACCCAGGGACATTCTATCTCCAAGCTACACTCCCAGCCCTATTTTTTATTCTTTATCTTAAAACAGGGCCTCACTAAGTAGCTAGGCTGGCCGTGAACCTGCGATCCTCCTGTCTCAGCCTCCCCAAAACTGGGATTACAAGCGTCTGCCACCACACCCGGCTCTTTCAAAATATTTTTTAATATGTAAAAATCTTTAATAGATGTCTAACTATGAATTTAGCCTTTCTAGTTCTCTTCATTGCCTTCTGTACACTGAAGTTTCCATCTGATTTTATTTCCCTCCAGCCTATAGAACTTCCTTTAATGATTCTTTTAGAAGTGGTATCCTAGACTAAATTCTGTCCACTGTTTTTTTTTTTTTTCCAAAAAAAGTTGTTTTCAAATATTCTTGAAGTTTCAAATATTTTTGAAAGTAATTTTGATAGGCATAAACTCCTAGGTTGCTAGTCCCCCCTCCCCTTTTAGCACTTAGTGCTTTTTCCATTGTCTTTTGACTTTATTGTGCTATCTTTATCTTTTTTCCACTCCAGCTATTTAGTTAAAATGTGTATTGGTATGCTTTCCTTTGTGTTTAGTTTTCTTGGGGTTTATTGAGTATTTCGGATCTATGTATTTAAGAGTTTTCATCAAATGTTGAGATAACTTTGGCCAATTCTGTAAAGATTGCTTCATCCGCCACCTCTTTCTCTTCTTCTGGAACACCAATTACATTTATATTATAGCTTTTATTGTCCTAGAAGGTAATTTTTTTTTTCAGTTCATTTTCATTCTGTCTCATTTTGGATGGTTTTATTCACTGGTTATTTTCACTGATTTGCTTTTGATCACATCTAAATAAATTTTTCATTTTAGATATTATATATATTTTTTTACCTCAAGGATTTCTATTTGTTTAGTTCTTAAATAATTTTTTTTTATTTCACTCTTCATTGTGTTAATGATTTTTTTAGTTATCTTGTGTGTGTGTGGCAGGACAGGTGTAGAGGATTGAACCCAGGGGTATTCTCTCTGAGCTATACCCCTAGCCCTATTTTTATTTTGAAACAGGCTCTCCCTAGGTTGCTGAGAGTCTCTCTACACTGCTGAGGCCATCCTTGAACCTGTGATCCTTCTGTCTCATCCTCCCTAGTACTGGAATGACAGGCGTGTGCCACTGAACCTGGCTTCCTTTAAAATTTTAAGCATATTTATAATAGCTGTTTTAAAGCCCTCATCTACTAATTCCATCCTTTCTCTCATTTTTCATATCTATTCCCACTGATTGATTTTCTTTCTGGTAATGTCACAATTTGGTGTTTATTCACATATTTAATATTTTTAAATTTGGTTCCAGAACGTATTAACCTTTTTATTTTATAATCATAATTTACAGAGAAGTTTCACAGATAGTACCAAAAGTTTTCATATATTCCTCACCTGATATCAGTGTCCTTTATGGTTAATATGTTACCTTAGCAAGATATGTTTGTGAAAACTAAGAAATTAAGTACATTGTGATTCTATTAGCTAAACTACAGGCTTCATTTGAATTTCACCAGTTCTTCCACCAGTGTCTTTTTCAGAATACCTAATACATTTAGTGGTCGTGTCATCTTAGACTTACCCTATCCATGACAATTTCTCAGTTTTTTGTTTTTTCATGACCTTCATACTTTGAAGAATATTAGCCTGGTAATTTTATAGAATATCCTTCAATTTGGGTTTGCCCAGTATTTTCTTAGGATTAGCAAGGGGTTATTAGTTTTGAGGAAAATAACCATAGAGATGAGATGCCTTTCTCTTTATATCATATCAAGATGTTAACCTTGGTAACTTTGTTATGTTGATGTATGATGGTTTCTCTACTATAAAGCCCATCTTATTTTGCTTGGATTCTGTATTCTTGTTCTGTAGTCCAAAAAAATGTCTCTCAAGAAAAAAAACCATTGTGATATTGAGTATAAGACTCACTTCATTTGCTTCCTTTTGTTAGAGATCTCAGTCTTGTACTGCCTATTTTCCTAGCGTTTGAAAATACTTATACTTTTTGTCCAGTTTTCCAACATTTATGATGAAAGAGCAAGTTATGCACCACTTATTCCTTCAAGACTAGAATCAGGAGATTTTGGTATCACCTCTTTATTTCAGGTTCATTGCTTGCAGCTTCTCCATTAATATCATGGCATGCAGTTTCTCTGATCTGGGACCAAGATAAGGGGAAACCCACAACTATGCATTCTAAGGGAAGACTCCACCCAACCTGCCCTACTTAGAACACAGACAGATAGAAACAAGTTCCCTTGCTATTTTCTTTTGATAGTGGGAAATTTTCTCCTAGTCTATCCTACTTTGTTAACCTTTTATAGGCTCAGTCTTTATGTGTGATCTTAATTCTGATTACTTAGTTGAGCCCAAAGACTTGCTTCCTATTTCCTGCACCTTTCAAAACATGAACTTCTTGATTAGGTCCAAGGATGATAATTCTAACTTGATGCCAATGGTTTTCGTTTTTAGGATTTTTTGTTTGGTTTTGTTTTTTAGCCACTGGTGATTTGTGATTTTCTTGCAAGTGAGGCTATATATTTGAGAAGATACTTCTTATATTTTTCCAGCATTTTTAGAGATTCTATAGCAGGAAGACTTGACAGAGTATATTGTCTGTAATATTCTTGAGTATATTTTCTCTGTGTAAAGTACTGTGCTAAGCCCTAAAGAAGGTATTATATTGACTTGAAGTAGTTTATTTTACTTAATTGAGAAGATAGGTCAAGTGGACCGGCCAGAGGAGAATACCAGAAGTTTCACCCGAGATGGGCAGTGGGTGTTCAAACTTGAAGTCACAGTATCTTTGAGATAAGAGAACTGGCAACTGCTTCACATCAGAGGGGTAGAGATTAGGGATCACTAGGATTTCTCAGGTGGAAATATCCTAGTATTTGGAGGCAGCACTAATAAAATGAGAACCTATACATAGCTCTTGGTTATGCTGTGTTCAAGTTACAGAAGTCTTATTATCAGTAATGTATTTTTGGAGACTAAAACTACTTTCCTGGGATCCAAGATATTTTTGCCAGTGTACACATGGGGCTTGCAAGCTCAGCTGAAGGTAAGAGCAGGCTGTCAGTGATGATTTGGTGATGAATCTGATTCACAAGGGAGGAATAGCTCAATCAGTAAAAATTATAATACAAACAAAATGTGCTTTAGGGAAGTCTTTGTTATTCTCAGTATATAGGCTAGATCCACTTGTAGTCACAGATGCTTAAAGAGTAAGTTTAATCTTTTCCAGTTATTAGAGATCTTTCAAGGAGCACTTGTTAGGAGCTAATTGAGGTGTAACCAAGGAGCAGCACTCAGAACCTCTTCAGAAAAGGGAAATTTGCAAATACTTGCTCGAAACTTGAATCCGTTTAAAAATGTGTAGCCCAATCTGACCTGTTTGAATCTTGTGGTTTTGCCTTCTGGTCGTTTCATATTCTAAATCTGATGTCTAATGGCTCCATTAATAAGAGAGTAACTCTAAGCAAGGCTGTGCAAACCAGGCATAGTGGTGCATGTCTTTAATCCCAGTATTTAGGAGGCTGAGACAGGAGTATCACAGATTCAAGGATAGCCTTAGCAGTGTAGTGAGACTCGGCAACTTAGTGAGACTGTTTCAAAATAAATATAAAAAGGGCTGGGGGTATAGCTCAGTGGTAGAATGCCCCTGGGTTCAATCCTCAGTACCACAAAAAGAGAAGAGAAGAAAAGCAGTGTTTGTTTTGGAACTATGCAAAACCCTCTGAAGAATTAGGAAAAAACTTCTTGAAATCTATTGATTTCTGAAAGCAAGGTGGTAAGTATTCAATAACTGTAGTTGGAACTAATTAAGGCCTAGGAAACAACAAATGTACAATCTTTACTATTTAAAATTGGTTTTAAGATAAATATTTTTTGAAAATTCACTTTTCATGTTATAATGTAATCAACCCATTAGGACTTGGGATAGGAAATTCCATCATGTGTACATTGACTAGGAAACTTTACCTCATGCCAGTAAATCTCATGAATACTCAAAGACTTGGGAATTCTCAGAGGTTGAGCATGGACTCCCCCGTGGAAGAGCTGAATGTTTCACTGTTATTACTTCTCAAATCCTCCATTTTGGGGATAATTAACCTAGCTTCAGTAATCTTCCTATTTGCAATGGAAGAACTCTCAAAACTTTGAAATATCCTGACCAGACAGAATTAGTGAGTTGTGGAGCCTCAATGACTACAAACTAGAACTGGTTGACTTCAGTAGAAATTCCTATCCCACAATTGGAGCTGTGGAAGCTTTCAGTCATTGGACACCTTCAGCAACCAGTACTTGATTCATTGCCCATGCAGCATTCTCTTGCTTTAGAAATTGAAAATGGCAGATTTCTGTGTCCTAATAGTGGCAAGTGCAGCTGTTTTTGTTGTTTATTTTAGCAAACTAATGACTTCTGCAAAAAAGATGAACTAGGATTAAAAGAAATCAGATGTGTGTATTTGGTATGCAATATTTTTGTATTACAAATAGCTACATTCTAACCCACATTAACCCCATGATATGTGAATTTTGCCAACTCCTGCTGTGTCTTTTAAATCAAATCCAGTAAATCACTATGAATGTTCTAATTTCTAAACAAACTATTCTTCCAGTAGAGGTACTTTAACACTGTACTGCAAATTAGACAACCTAAGATAAATGGACCATCTTTGTTAATTATGTAGTTTAATTGATCAAAACTGCCAGATAGGATTTTATTTATAGTGGTTTTGCTTATGGTATCAAGTTCTATACTATTAAATAGCTTGTGAGTTGTGTATTTGGGGTCATTAAGATATATGCTGTTATTTAGCTTCTGTTAACTTTATTAAGTACCTTTTATTTTTTAGGTCTAGCTCATGTCGCAATATGAAATTGCTTTTAATTGAGATGACCAACTTCCATTAGATTGTTCAACCCCCATTGTGTAGACAAACACAAAGCACTTTTCATTTTTGCTCTATTGATCGAGCAGCAATTTACTTGAACTATATTCAGAACCTGGTGGAGAAAGATGGAAGATTTCTTTAAATGTTCTTTTTGCCAGTGGTTTTTCTCTCTGGCATACCCCACTGTTTGCTTGTAGCTAATTTTGCATGCCAGTAGGTAGCAGTGGTGAGTAGAGGCACAGATAGAAAGCTGCCAGTCAGCGATTATAAATTATTATTCATTTCTGTTATAGGTGGGGTGTGCAGTCAGTTACAGTAATAATTACCAGGACTAGAGGGTTTCCTAGGCAACCAATTTCCCCCCTCATTCATGCTGTTGCTGAGAGTGCCTGTAAAGCATGACATTGCTGTATTCTGAGGTTTGTTGCCCCCCTGCTGCTCCAGGTTTGAGGTTAGTTACAGCATCATAAGATGCTCTCAAGCATAGAGAGCTCAGGCTGGGCTTAAAAAGCATACTGGCAAGAGGGCCTCTCCTCCACTGCTGCACTTTTAAGGACCAGGGTTCTAAAAATGCAAATTCTACATTCTGCTTGGCAACATTGGTATGATATCTTTTAAATTGAAGAACCTATTTTTAAAAAATATTTTGGAGCTAGTGGATCATTTCATTTATAAAGTTTTATTGTTTAATGAAAATGTGCAGAGACAGACTTGAAACTAGACCCCTCTATAGGATTTGAGTCATATAAATCAATGGGAAACTGTCATAACTAATCATGGATGTGTTAGTTGTTTATTCAGTTTTATGAAAATGGCTTATAAAGAGGAAGGTAACTTCCTGCAGGAGCATGATTAGTCCTTTATGTGGTAGGAAAATAATAGAAACCACATCTGTTATCTGGGATCTATACATGAATCATATCCTACATTTGGGGGCTCTCTAATCTTTCATTTTAATGAACTTACATCAAGTGCTATGCAGTGATAAAAAGTAGTATTTGCGTCTGCTATGAAAAAAGATAGGGGGTTCATGTTTCAGTCTTACATGGTGATGTGAAATGTTTATGCATTTACAAGGCAGAAGTCGCAAACCCAGACATGATCCATCCAGATCTCATTCTCTGCTAGATGACTACAAAATGTTCAGTACCACACACTAGATCTGTATATTTATTATCAGGGCTTCTCCACAAGATATAAGCTGTCTTTCAATGAGCAGTCATGGTAGAGACACCACCAGAGCTGGTTATGACCAGTAATTTCCTTGTATGTGAACCATGAGTAGATGCCAGAACCTCTTCAAGTTCATGCAAACTCCTGCTTTCTGAGAAAGAGAATTTTAAGGGGCTATGCTTTCTCCCCATCACAGACCCCCCCCCCCCGCAAAAGTCTGCCATCAGTGACTCCCCCCTGGAAGAACTAGTACACCACTGTTTGCTTCCCCTCAGAAACCCATCACCTGCCCTGTCCTAAATTGTGCTGCCCATGGTGGTGGGAAACCTGTACTCAGCTATCAGAAGCAATGAGGATACATATGGGTTGACTTGGTTTTGCAAAAGGCCAACCTAACAGCTCTATGCCCTTTGCCTTCTCTGGATGCCTGGAGGAAAGTGGCCTTCTGCCATTGACCTGACTCTTATCCTTCTGCTCCAGAATGTAGGTCCTAGTGCTGACTGCACTGGACAGAGAACTTGCTGGTTCCCAATTGTCTAAAATTTCCCATGGAGAACCACATTCCTACTTGAGGGAATCCTGTGCTCCAGTTTCTAAAAAGCACCTTGAAGGTACTAAACATGTTTTCTGTCACCCTGTTAGATGTGGGCTTTTGGAGCAATTAATAAAAAATGAAATATATGGACTATGTTTTTAATAAAGATACTGTAAAATGTAATTGGCTACATGAATCCATCAGGATGGAGTCATCTGAAGTTTAGGTTCATTTTAAATACTTGAATAATCTCATAAAAAGTATAAGCTAAAACTTTGAGACCTGCTAGCCCAAACAGTTTTATCAAGTAATCACAGTTTTTCTCCAAATCATTAAACAACTTTAACAAAAAGGAGTGAGTCTCTTGAAATGTGGTCTGATATACTTCAGGTAGAGACTTTTGCCCAATTTAGCAAAGAACATAATTTTTAATATTCATATTACATACCTCTTATATAAATAAAACTGCAGCACTTAGCCAAAATAATGTAAATTAGATAATGAATATTAAAATGACATGTAACAAAAACATACAATGAAATCATTTATTTACAGACTACCTTGGCAATATAAAATCAAAAAAAGTGAGTGATGCTCAAAGGAGGCCATGCTGAAGTCTAGATTCAGAATAATCCCTTTGAATTTCATCATCTTCATCTCTGAATTCTGAAGAAAGAAGAAATGTCTTAATCTTCAGGATGGCCAGTATTCTGTTTATAATAATGGTAAAATAAAAGAATTTGAGCAGCTTCTTGATTATGTGCCTGCTCTTCTGTTTTTTTTTTTTTTTCTTTAACTATTTCAGAAAACATTGTTAAAGCATTCTCTCTCTCTCTCTTTTTTTTTTTTTTTTTTGTCTAAGATTACTCTGCACCCTAGACAAAGGAAATATTTAAACTGTTAAATTTGAACAAAGATACAGTCTGCATATGACTTCTCTGAAGCCCTATAAAAATTCTTTAAAATTGCCTATTCACTCAAATTTACTGAGTGTAGCAAAAATGTCAAAGGCATAAAGTCAGAGAAGATTGAATAAAATAATGCAGAAAGACAGATTAGTCATGCACAGACCCACACAGCCTTTCAGAGCACACAATACCTCTCTTTATTACCGTTCTATCTTTACAAAGACTATGTTCAATACATAGAAGATGATACATGGCCAGCCATGTCATCTGCCTGTGATTCCAGGACTCATTTATCTGAGCCCTTTTCACAGTGACATTGATGAGAGATCTCAGTGTTTTCGGAGCATTGTTTTATTTATCATATATAATGGCTGGGGGGAAAATAGGAATTATGTCACTGATAGCACATAAAAGAGTTGCATAGAAGATTTTGTGACAAAGTTTGGTAAAGCCTAGAACAAGGAGGTCATGTAAATGCTCTTTCGTTTGCTTTCCCCCCTATCACTGCCTTCTTCCCCATTCAAATCTCCCAAAGATCTGCATGCTGATTAACTTCAAAAATATCAAGAACATGTTTCATTCAGCCAAATGTCGGATACCCCAGTCCTTGAAAAACTCTTTGGCGATTAAATTTTTGTTTAAATTTAAAGCACTTTCTAATTTGGAGTTGCTGACCGTTATTTATGCATTTGCAGTGGGAAAGGAGACCATTTTGTCAGTCACAGTTTTATATCTTGCAAATTTAATAAAGAACAGCCCTTAAGATAGAATTTCTTAGGCTGCCACAATTGACAAAAGCCAGCTAATGTGGAAATGTCAACAGCAAACCTCATCAGCAGGCTGCACTGCTGTGCAATCAAGAGAGCGCCATAGCTCCACATAAACAAATGCATAGAATATGCATAGGGTGGGGGACTAAGGACTGGGGGTCTTGCTGCTAAGGGGGCAAATGGCACAAGTTTGCAATGGGAGCATGCTAAGGATTTCTCAGGAAAAAAAGATTCTCTTCTGCAATGTCTTAAGTCGTAAGGAACCAGGGCTGTATACATTTCTCAGAGAAAGTCTCTGAAAGAGGGGAACAAGCTGATGATTGACTTTAGGGACAATCTCAATTCCATGCCCGTGAGGGGATTTCCTTTCTTTCTGTGCCTTGGGTGTTACTAGAGAACATGAAAGGACAATTAAGGGGAGTCCCATATTTTGGAACCATGGACTGACTTCACTTTTTGTCAAAACCCCGATCTGAGTGTTCATCCACAGCATGTTCAGCACAGCATGTTGGTGTTGGGGCCGGAGGTCCAGCTTGGGGTCCAGGAGCCAGTGTCATACCCCAGCTCTGCCCCTTTCTAATCAACCCTTAAGCAAGCTGTTCTACTTTTCTGAGCCATTTCCTTATTTGCAAAAATCAGGATAGTACCACGTAGAAAACTGTGGTGTGATGAAATGCTGTCTGTGGAAGTTCTTAAGTGGAAGATGATGAATGCCTTTTTTTTTTTTTTTTCTGAAAGGATGAAAACACACTTCTTTTGTTCTTAAGGAAAATTTGCTTTGGTCCCAGGTCATTGACTGAGTGATCTTGCCTTTTTGTACCCCATCCCTATCCTCTTGATAGGGATGTCTTAATGCCTTCACATGAACATTTGAGGTGGTGCACAAAGGGAAACTATGGATTGCCTGGGCAGAATGGATTGATTCACTGGATGGAGAGGCTCAAAATTTAAAGCTATGCACCTGTTCTGCCCAGAGCTGCTCACACGCCCCCTTTTCTCCCAGTTCATCTAAACTCCAGAAATCTTGACCAGTGCATGCCAATCTCCTCTTCCTTTTATGCTTCTTGCACATCTACCTCTCCTTCCTTTACTTCCTCCTGGTATTTTGCCTCTTCTTTCTCCTCCTGTTCCTCCTCTCCCTCTTCTTTTTCCTTCTCTTCTACCTTTTCTCTTCCAGCTCTTTTTCTCTCTCTCCTTCATTGATTGCCCAAGTAAACCTGGGGTAGTGTAGCCTCAGTCCTCACCTGAGGCTGCCCACCAGATCTCAGTGATCCCCAAAACAACACCCAGCTCTTCCTGCCCTGCCCACATGATAAATGAAGGCCCAGTACACTTGCTGTGTGTGGCTCATAACTAGATCCTGGAAGAGAAAGGGACAAACCTGAAGGAAACAGGGAACAGAGCCTTTGCCATTTATCTCCTGCAACAGGAACAGGCACTTTGCCTCTGCCATCATGGTGTTTCTAGACAGTGCTAGAATGCCCCAGATCTTCTTCCCATCTTTTTGAAGGCTCCTGCAGACAGAAGTGCAACTGTTCACTAGAGAGGGGAGCTGGAGAAAAACCGGAGCCTGCGTAGGTGGTTTTCCTGCCCTGGGAGATAGACTGCTGCTGCTCCTGCAAGTTTGTATTTGTAATAATCCATTTGAGGGATAAATGTTTATTTATTCAAAAGCCTTTATTGAATCCCTATTATGTGGCAGACAGGTCTGGTTACTGCCTTCATGGAACTTAGAGTCTAGTGAGAGAAACAACGTAAATACAAAATGGGTCCAGAGAATCAGTGGTGGAGGGAGAGGGAAGGGTCAGGAATGCCCTTGGAGGAGGCAGCAGTGATGTTAACCAGACCTGAAGCAGGAGCAGGCGCAAGCCATGGACAGTACCTGGGAGAGGCAACCACCAGTGCTGGGTCCCTGGGCAGGAGCATCTAGAGTGTCCCTCAAGGTTGGAGTGTAGGATGCAAGGCAGAGAGAGGCCGAGGTGTTCATGGAATCACCAGGCCCTTGCTTTCCATACCAGTGGCAAACCCTGAAAGATTCTGAACAGGACAACGACTGGATCTGACTCAGATTTAGAGAGGATCATTAGGTCCCCTGCCTTTGAAATTGATTGCAGGAGGCCTAGCGTGGAGGCAGGGGGACAAGTGGAAGGCTATGACTATCCCTCTGATAGGAAATCATAGGGACAACTGTAAAGTGTATTTGGGAGTCAAGACTGACTTAACTCACATGAGGAGGGAGGAAACAGAAGTGAGGATCATCCATTGCTTTCAGGTGGGCAGCTGGGTGACTGGAGGGCCCTTCAGATGGAGAAACCTGGGGAGAGGCGTGGAGGACCAGAAAAGAGTGGATCCTGAGAAGCCAGCCTGCTTAGTTGGCCCTCCCTGGTCTGCTTAGATCCTCTCCTTGTAAAGAGCCTGTTTCAGAAGTTTCAGCCATGCAGTGTTCACATGTGTTGAGCCCTGAACGCACAGGAGGATATCTATAAAACACCAAGCTGTGGCCCCTTTACAGTGCTCGGGAGGCAGTGTCTGGCACAAGAGACAATAACGGAAGACCTGAGGAGGCAAGTGGTAGAGAATAGGAAGAAGGAAGCAGCTGGAAAGGAGGTCATGGTGGGGGTAGGGTTCAAGCAAGGTTTTGTGCAAAGGGAAGAGGGAGTGAGACCGTGGAGAGGCCAAGGAGGGCTGGAGCCAAGGCCAGGGTACAGCAGTGCCATATGGCCAGATCTACTGGACAGGGTGCAAATGAGCCAGCCTGACAACTGCTAAAGAGTCATAGAACATGGTGGCTGGAAATACTCTTGGAAATAACATAGGTCAACCCATTGATGTCACTAGACATGAGGCAACTGCTGAAGCAAATCAAACCAATTCTAGAACCCAGGTTCGTAACTCCTGGTTCAGTGTCTCTTTGCTACATTAAAAAAAAAAAAAAAAAAGTTGGACTGAGATTGTAGCATGCGCGAGGAGGCCCTGGATTCCATCTCCAGCACTGCAATAAATAAACAAGTAGATAAATATTAAAATAAATTGAAGCCGGACATAGTGGCACATGCCTGTAATCCAAGTACTTGGGAGACAGACAGGAGGATCGTAGGTTTGAAGTCAGCCTCAGAAACTTAGTGAGGCTCTCAGCAAGTGACTGAGACCCTGCTTCCAAAGAAAAAAATAAAATAGGGCTAGGGGTATATCCTGGAGGTAGCAAGCCCCTGTGTTCTACTCCTAGGACCCCCCCCCCCACACACACACACAAAATAAAAATTTTAAAAATTAATTGAATCAGAGATGGAATGGTTATGTTCTTAATCAGTTAGTTGCATCCTTACAATAGTGAAAAATTGGGGGAAATCCAAGTGTCTGGCAATAAGGAACTAGTAAAAATAAGTTATTATAAAAATATTTGATCATAGCTGGGCATGATGGCACATGCCTGTAATCCCAGTACTTAGGAGGCTGAGTTAGGAAGATTGCAGGTTCGAAGTCAGCCTCAGCAAGTAGTGAGACCCTGTTTCAAAAAAAAGGGGGCGAAGCTGGGGATGTAGCTTTGAGGTAGAATGCCCCTGGGTTCAATCCCCAGTAACACACACACACACACACAATGTGATCATTAAGAAAATGAAAATGTTTAAAGACTTTCAGTATTGACTGATGCTTATGATGTATTTTTATTTTATAAAAAATCTAAATGCAAACGCATGTAATTGTATTAGTGTGTATTAGAGTTCTCCAGAGGAACAAAAGCAATATGATAGAAATATACATATACAGATACATCTATATTATGTGTATGTATGTATGTGTGCGTGTGTATATTGAGAGAGAAATTTTAAGTAATCACCTTACTTGATCATGGTGGTGGTTGACAAGTCCTAAATCTGCAAGGCAGGCCAGAAGCTGGAGACCCATAGAAGAATTGATGTAATCACTTGAGTCCAAAGGCAATTTGGAGGCAAAATTCCTTCTTTCCCAGAGAACCTCAGTCTCTTAATGCCTTCAACTAATTGGACAAGGCCCACCCACATTATGAAGGGTAATCTGTTTTACTCAAAGTTTATTTGTTTAAATATTCACCACATCTAAAAAGTACCTTCAAAGCACCATTCAAACTGGTATTTGACCAATACTTAGGTACCATAGGCTAGCTAATACATACAATTAATCATCCCATTAACTGTGATGATACCAGCAGGGAACCCATAATTCTTGTGTCTACTCCTGAGAAAAAGATAAGATGGAAGAAAATCAGTGATAGGTAGAGGGATTCTGAGGCCCTTACTATATTTTTCTCTATTATCCCAAGTTTCTACAATAATTATGGTATTTATTTATTTATTTATTTATTTATTTATTTATTTATTTATTTATTTATTTATTTTTGAGTACTGGAGATTAAACCTAGGGGCATTCTACCTGTGAGCTACACTCCCAGCCCTATTTTATTTCTTATTTTGAAACAAGGTCTTGCTAAGTTGCTAAGGTTCTCACTAAGTTGCTGAAGCTGATCTTGAACCTGCAATTTTCCTGTCTCAGCACCCCAAGTACTAGAATTACAGGTGTGTGCCACTACACCCAGCTTAGTTTTAATATTAACATGTAAAACTGAAAAACTAGAATAATAAAGTGTTTCCCTTGCCCATCTGAAAAAACATACCCTAGCTATCTGTACTGTTTATCTCTTAAATTTACGTGTGTGTGTGTGTGTGTGTGTGTGTGTGTGTGTGTTTGTGTATGTGTGTGTTACTGAGGATTAAACCCAGAGGCATTCTACTTGTGACCTACCCTATTTTTTTAATTTGAAACAGGGTCTCACTAAGTTGCGGAGGGCCTCACTAAGTATCTGAGGCTGGCTGCTAACCTGCAATCCTCCTGTCTCAGCTTCCCAAGTACTGGGATTACAAGTGTGTGCCACCATGCCTGGCTAAATTTATCTTTTAAAATCATAGAATAACCTAATTATAGATTACAGCAAGGGTGAGAAAAAGCAAAGAATCACCTGTAATCGCATCATGCAATCACAGTAGTAGTTTTCTGCTATTTTTATTTTAGTTTCTTTTTTTCGGTGTACATATGTACAAAATGCCACCCTATTCTTTGCAACTTCTTTAATATCCCTTCACATGATGGCACCATATGTTTATTTAGCCAGTCCTCTATTGTCAGACATTAATGTGCTTTCTGATTTCCTGCCAGTAGAAACAATTTAGTCCTAACTAGCCTTGTGCTCAGCTCTTTGCACATATCTCTGATTATTTTCCTTAGGCTGAATTTCTTTTTTTTTTTTTAATTTTTATTTTTATTCATACATTGTAAGCATACATCTTTGTTAGGTGCAAACTGATAACGATACATGTGCTCACAATTCTCATTTGACCCCTTCCCCAAATTCCCACCCCGCTCCCTCGCCCTCCCTCCCTCTCAAGTTCAGTTTAGTGAGTGACCTTGATATACATTAGTGTCCCCCCCTGCCCCCATCCAACCCCCTCGGCTAAATCAACTTCTTTGCTTTCGAGGGTCTCTCCTTTTTCATCTGGGGACCTTCTTTTTTTGTTTGTTTGTTTCGTTTTGTTTTTGTTTTGTGGTACTGGGAGATTGAACTCAGGGGCATTCTACCTCCGAGCTACACCCCCAGCCCTATTTTTTATTCTTTATTTTGAAACCGAGTCTCACTAAGTTGCGGAGTGCCTCACTTGGTAGCTGAGGCTGGCCGCAAACCCAGATCCTCTGGTCTCAGCCTCCCGAATGCTGGGATTACAAGCGTGCGCCACCACGCCCGGCTATGGGGGCCTTCTTATGCCCCATCATCTCCCTAGCATCCGCAAATTAGGGAGAACATATGCTTTTTTACTTTTTGTGACTGGCTAATCTCATTTAACATAATGTTTTCCAGTTGCCTCCATTTCCCTGCAAATAACATGATTTTGTTCCTCTTTATGGCTGAGTAAAATTCCATTGTGTACATATCCCATAGTTTTGTAATCCATTCATCTGTCGATGGACATCTTGCCTGGTTCCATGGTTTGGCTATTGTGAATTGTGCAGCTATAAACAGATGCACATACGTCGGTCTGATAGTTTGGTTTCCATTCCTTTGGGTAGATACCCAGATGTGGTATTGCTGGATCATATGGTAGGTTCATTCCCACTCGTCTGAGGATCCTCCATACTGTTTTCCAGAGTGGTTGCACTAGTTTGCAATCCCACCAACAGTGTATTAGAGTTCCCACTTCTCCACATCCTTGCCAGCAGTTGTTGTTGTTGTTCGTGTTTTTTATGATTGCCATTCTGACTGGAGTTAGGTGAAATCTCAAGGTAGTTTTGATTTGCATCTCTCTGATTGCTAATGATGTGGAACATTTCCTCATACATTTATTGGCCATTTGTATTTCTTTTGTGAAGTGTCTATTTAGATCCTTTGCTTAGGCTGAATTTCTAAGCTTATGTCTTTTGAGAAATTAGGTTTGTGTACCTAGAGTGGGCTTATTCATGACTCTGGGTTCTTATACACTCATCCTTACTCTACACAGGGTCTCATATGTGGTGTCATTACTTACATGATATTTTCGAAACATGAACCCACATAAACTAAGTATTTATTAATCTGTGGTTCCCCATCACCCTGTTACTCAAGGTTCCCTCCCTTACTCAAGGTAACCATCTTCTCAATTCCCTGCTTAATCTGTTGCTTTTTTATTTTAAATCTATTTTACTGTGTCTAGGTTGTATTTCTACAGGCATGTACTTTTGTTTGGTTGTTTTTACGTTTATTAAAAGGATAACATCTTGTATATGATTTTTTGTGGTTTACTTTTGCAATTAATCTTATATTACAAGCCTGGGGTGGTGGCACAGGCCTGTAATCTAGTACTTAAGAGGCTGAGGCAGGAGGATTATAGGTTCAAGGCCTTACTCAGCAACTTAGTGAGACCCTATTTTTTTTTTTTTATTAACTTAAAAAAAATTTTTTTTTATTAGTGCATTGTAATCATACATCTTTGTTAGGTACAAGCTGGTAAAGGCATACATGCACAGGTTTCTCATTTAACCCTTCCCCAATTCCCACCCCACTCCCTCACCCTCCCTCCTTCTCAAGTTTGGTTGAGTGATTGACTTTGATATGTTAGTGTCCCCTTCAGTTAAGTCACTGCTCACCTATGGTTTCTCCTTCTTCATCTAGAGTCCCTCTTATGTCCCACTTTCTCCCTAGCTTCTGCATATTAGGGAGAGCATATGATTTGTTACTTTTTGTGACTGACTAATCTCACTTAACAAAATGTTTTCCAGTTCCATCCATTTCCCTGCAAATGACATGATTTTGTTCTTTATGGCTGAGTAAAATTCCATTGTGTATATATTCCATAGTTTTGTAATCCACTCATTTGTTGATGGGAGACCCTATTTCAAAACAAAAAGGAAAAAGGGCTGGGGTGTAGCTCAGAGGTAGAATGTCCCTGGGTTCAATCTCCAGTACAAAAAGAAAAAAGAAATCTTACATTGCTGACATCCTTTGCATCTGGGCATTGCTCACTCTAGAGCAGTGTTCTACTATATAATGTTCCATTGGGCGAGAACTTGAATGCTAATTACCTGCTCTCCTGTTGATGGGCATCTGAACTGTTTACAGGATCTTGCTATTGTAAACTATGCTATGATGATAATTCTTATACTTTTCTCCTTTTATATATGTGGAGGATGGCCTCTTGGAGTGGACTTACTGTGAATTTTCAATCTCAGAAGTTAATTCCAAGATGTTTTTGTAAAATGGTTGCTAACACATATAAAAGATTATGTGGATCCATATCCTCTCCAACACTTGGTATTATTAGACTATTAATATATGTTAATTAAACCAATTTAATTTTTTTTCTCATTATGGTCTTGATTTCATTTTCCTGATCATCAGATGCTGATCTTCTCTTAGTTATAAACATATTGGCCCTATTTATTCCTTCTGTGAAATGTCAATTTATGAGCCTTGCCTTTTTCCCCCATTGATTTGCTTATGCATTTATTATTGACATGCTGTTCAATATACTATTGATATTAATTTTTTGTCAGTTGTATGTGTTAAAATATCTCATAACTTGTCTTTTTACTTTTAGATGTATCTTGATAAATGCAAAGTTCTTAATTTTAACATGGTATTAATATTTTTCCTTATAGCGACGAATGTTTGTTTAAGGAAATCTATTCCTGCCCCGGGGTCTAAATTATATTTAGAGGGAGACAGAGACAGGAGGATCACAGGTTTGAGGCTAACCTCAGCAACTTAGTGAGATCCTCAGCAACTTAGTGAAACCCTGTTTCAAAATAACAAATAAAAAAAGAGTTGGGGGATATAGTTTGAAGGCAGAATGCCCCTGGGTTCAATCTCCAGTATGCAAATTATATTTAGATACATTTTCTGTTAATCAGTTTAAGTTTTGTTTTTAACATTTAAGACTTTAATCCATCTGGACTTGGGTTGTCGACATGGAATGAGGAGAAGATGCAATTTTTTTTTTTCACCAAATGACTAATCACTTCTCAACTTTACTTATTTAATAGTGAGGGTTTTTTTTTTTTTTTGTCTTTCTCCTACTAATCTGCTATATAAATTTTGTTATCTACTGAATACCATATACCTTAAAGTGAGGTTCTATTTATGGGCTCTCTGTTTCTCTGGTTGACTTATTTTTCCCTGCATGAGTACCTCACTATCTTTACTAGGTTCGCACTAAGTCCTGACGCATGACAGGGCAAGTTCCTCACTACTCTTCGTCTTGAAAAGTTTCCTAACTATTCTTGCCCCTTTAATCTTCTATGTCATTTACCATGTTTCTTAAAAATTCCCATTGGGTTTTTAAATGAAGTAACATTGAACCAATAGATCCATTTGGGGAGTATTGGCATCTATACAATGTTCAATATATCCATGAATATGGTGTACCTGTCTATTTACTTAAGACTTCTTTAAGAACTCTTAATAAAGTTCTATAATATTCCCTGTAGAGCTTATGAAGATGTTTTTGTTAGATTTCTTCCTAGATCCTTGATATTCTCTATTCATGTGGCTCTTGTTGATATTCTCTGTTCATGTGGATCTAATCTTATTGCCATAGAGCTTTCCAAGCTATTTCTATTTATTCCCCTTCTCTCTCAGCAGAGTATTAGAATGAGATCATTGAGAGCTGAGCTGAGAGGATGTTTTGGGAAAAGATGGTCTGTCCCATTTGCAGCTGCTTGAACATGCTGGTAAGAGAGCTCTGCTCTCGGCTCATTTGGAAAGAGAGAATCTGTTCTTCTCTGGGGATGATTCATAGGTATCCTGGTGATCCAGAGAGGAATCTGTTAAGGGAGATGCCCTGTGGGGAGAAGAAAGGAGCTCCAGAGATCCATACTTGTGTCTTAGCTCTGCAGTCTACTAGCCAGAGACTTTGAGGAGTAACTTAACTTCTATGTTGTATATCATCAAAGGTGCTCCAAGGTGAGGTTCACAGGAGGAAAGAAATGCATGGAGTGTAGAACATCATGAAAATTTCTTTTTAAATCTCCTTACCAGCTGAGATGGTGAGTCACTCACATCATCAAGGTGTTTGTGACAAATGAATAGTCACAGGGCCAAAGCCAGACTGAAGATCATCATAGAACAGGTGTTTCCACCCTCTGAAAATACAGATGCGACTTCATGGACCTCAAAGTGGAAAGACTGATCCATGGAGTCTCAGCTAAGGGGGCACACTGAGCAATGCTACTTCTGTGGCTTTGAGAAACTGAAATACTGGGCACTGTATGCCCTTCTTGGGCAGAATGCCAATGAGAGGGGTGGTCATTGCAGTGCTAACAGAAGTATCTGGGACACTGCATTAAGGGGACCTCAAGGATCTTCCAGTTTCATTTTAGGAGCAGCCAACTTGTGACCTTGCTTCAGTCCCAAACCTTGCAGTGTCCATCTTTAACACAACCTTGGGCTTCTAGGTTTTCTCTAGTACTCCAACAATTGAGACTTTTTTTTTTCAATTGAGACTTTTGCCTGATGATTCCCTGATATTTTTAAGTTCCCCTTAGATTCCATCCAGCCCTCACCACAAGACTAGAAGGAAGCGGGCACTGCCTATTTTACGACTTCCAATTTAATTAAATTTTTAATTGACACAATAATATTTTTTGTGGGGTACAGTGTGATCATTCAAAATAAACTCTCTCTCTCTCTCTATCTCTATCTATCTATCTATCTATATATATATATATATACACACACACACACACACACACACACATACTAGGTAATGATCAAATCAGGGCGATTAGCATATTCCTCCCCTTAAACACTTATTTTGTGCTGGAAAACCTTGAACTCTTCTACTTATTTATAAAATATAAATTGTTGTAAACTATAATCACCCTACTATGCTATAGAATGCTAGAACTTATTTCTGCTATCTTACTATATTTTGGTATCCATTATCTGAATTCCCTTTATCCCTCCACCTCACCCCTTCCTAACCTCTGATGACTATTTTACTCTCTACTTCTATGAAGTCAACTTTTTAAGTTTTTACATATGAGTAAGAACTTGTGGTATTTGTCTTTCTGTGTTCAGCTTATTTCACTCAACATAACATCCTCCAGTTCTGTTCATATCACCACAAATGATAGGATTTCATTTTTTGTTCTTTATCCATTTGTCCATTAATAGACACATTTATTATTGGCTATTATGAATTTGCTGTAGTAAACATGCAATTACAGGTATCTCTTTGACATACTGATTTCATTTCCTTTGGCTATATAGTCAGTAGTGGGATTGCTAGGTCTATTTTCAGTGTTTGGAGGAGTCTCCATACTGTTCCCCTACAATGGCTGTACTAACTTACATTCTCACCAGTGCTGCCCTACACTTTTAAAGCACTGTGGAAGCCAGTCTTTCCTGAGTTCCCTGGGATTCCCCGGATGCCCTTCCCTGAAGTCAAGGTCTTCAGGTAGTAACTAGGCCTAAGCATGAAAAGCTTTCTCACTGGGCTGCCAGAAAGGCTCCATCCTCACTTGATTTGAGGTCCACTCGAAAAGAGCCTGCATGGGGCCGATAAGTCATAATCCAGAGGGGTGATGACAGTCGTCTCCATGCCCACTGATTAATGGAAACAAGGCTAGTTGGACACAGAGTAGATGGTTATAAATGGTGCTGTCAGAGAAAAATAATTATTGTATTAATAAGGAAACGGTTCAAAACCAGGCTCTAAAAAAAGAGAACTGGCAGCTTAGCATCTCCAGTGGGTTTGGAATTCGGACTTGATGGGATTGCAGTGAGGCTGGAGGCAGTCACTGCAGCACCCCTCCCCACCTGGCATCCTCACAAGGCAGCCCCTCCTCGCCGTGCCCACGCCCAGGTACACGCGTGGATGTGCCTGTCTCATGTTCGATTTGACCCAGCTCTCCTAGGATTCTGCAGATGGGCTAGGGTTGTTTGCAGGCATTTGGTACCACTTCCAGGAGGAGCAGGGGAAAACGAGCATATCTTATTGTACCTGAAACACTCTATGATATGTACTAAATATTATGACTACTCGGGGCCTTGCAATAATTGATTCACCCACACAGCCATTTAGTCTGCGAGCTGTTCGTTTTACAAATTCTACAATCTTTTAGAAATTCTTTCAGTGCGGAAGATTGCTGCCTGGCCTCAGATTCATTATGGTGATTGAATCCTCTTCAATAGAGAACGGTTTAAAGAGAGCACATGCCCGTGTGTCTCACTCAGAGTGAAGGCACATAGGTTAAAAGCTTGTCTGGGTGGCATAATTCACTGCCGCTATGCCAAACAATCACGTCTTATTGTGACCTTCATAAGATACAAAAAGGCAACAGGATGGAGCTCGGCTTTTTTTAAACCCACTCACAGATTTAGCTTCCCAACATCTGAAGCTTGGAGAATTCCTAATTAAATAACCAATTAATAATGTAGAATAGGAAAAGCTATTTTTCTGAAATGCAAAATCATAATTAATCAGAGTACAAAAAGCTGCCTGTCTTTATATCAGAAAAATATAGACTAGGTATTTAAATATTCCACCACACCTGAACCCTGGCCATCCGTCATTGTTATGACTTAAAACATCTCAGACTAAATTAGGTTTTGTTTGTATAGAGCAGTGAAAGTCAGATGGCTTGAATGACAAAATTAGAACATACTCAAATCACTGAGACAAAACCGCATAAAGAGAAAGATGTGCAGGAAAAGGGCTGCCAGTGTGGAGCAGAAATCTTCCACTGATTTTTTTTTTTAATGCATTCTTTCCCATTTACCCAATGTAAGTATAAATTTCTGACCCCCAGGCAGACATTCCAGGGGGAAAAAATTATCCCTCCCTCTTTGTTAATTGCCCAAAATAGCAAACATGGCTCTAGAGAAGTTGCCTCCGCCTCCGCTCCCCACCAATTTCTCCGCCCTGGCTTGCCCGGGTGCCATTTACCCTGGGCCAGCACAAGGCCCACCCACTGTTCCCGCCCGTGCCCACCAATTGTCATCAGTAGCGACAGGCGGCAGTCACCAGGGATCTAAGGACCCCCCACCCCCACCCCCAGTCCCCTGCACCACCACTTGGTACATTTATAATTTAAAAGCTGTCTTTTGTAGTTTGTGCCACCTCCACAATTTATACTTTGCCCATGAAATACCAAAACCACGAAATAAATTTTCCAAGGAAGAAATCATATAAAAACACTTTATTGATTGAATAGATCAGTGGATGGTCATCATCTGCATGAAAGTGCAGACTCCTGTCTGGGCATGTTGATCAGGGACCTGAGCGTCCCTCCATTCTGGATCCAGTGCTGGGGGTGCTTAGCATGGTGTTTCCTTGCTTTCTGAGTATGGTAAGCATTTTCTTGCCTTCAAGCTTTTACTTGTGCTGTTTGCTTCTTCTGGAAAGGAATATTGGGAATCCCCCCTGACCTCCCTGAGGTGACCTTGTCATCGTTTCCTTGAAGACATCTTCCTGGCTTAACTGGTGAAAAAGGGTCCTTTGGCATTGGTGGGCACTGGTGGGCACCTGTATGATTCTATGGATAACATTCTCCATTGTGTTTGTTAGTGCAACTCGACCCACGACATCACTGCCCCCACCAGACCCTTACGTCCCTGGGGGCGGGGCCCTGAGCAGGAGCTGATCCTTCTGGGCAGGCAGGGTGGGTGGGGGAGGGCGGTCAGGTGATGCCTGCTTCCAGCCCACAATGGCAGCAGCCGCTATCCTACCCATTGCTGTACAGCTCCTTCAATATATAATTTGCTGTTATCATAGCAATAAATAATTTTTGGTGACAGTTTTACTGGGAGACATTGTGTGGTGTGTTTTTATTGACAAAACTGCTATGAATCAACATACATGAACACAATAAAAATGTGAGAAATGTCTATTACGGTGGAGGAGGGGTTGTCAATAGGCTAGCGCATTGATCTCTTCTCTTTGGAATCATTTGTGTTGGTTTCAGAACTGATGCTCAGGAGTTGTATCTTGGATTACACACCCCCTCCTTAAGGAGGACTGAGTGATGGGTACCTGCAGCCTTGGGGGCAAAGGGAAGGAGGCAAGACTGGAGGAAAGCTAACTCATAGGCTCACCTTTCCTTCCTTCAGTCCACATGGATCTCTGTGCTGGTGTTTTCAGTACAGCCTCCTGGGGACACAGGGAGTCCGACCTGGGCCAGCTCCCAGGGTGTCTCCTCTCTGGTGGAGGGGACGGACCTGTGGACAGAGGTCTCGGAGCTGTGTGAATCATGGCCCAGTTGCTCGGTTCTTCACTCCCTCCCTTCACTTCTCAGCCAGGGACTAAATGCTCCCTGTATGCTAGACTTGGGCTGCACCTTGGGAACCCCTGTGGCCCCTGCTTTCAAAGTGTTCATGGCAGAACCAGGGAGTAAATGCACAATTGCATAAATGAGCATGCAGTCCTCCAGAATGAGAAGGCATCTAACCTCCCCACGGTATGCGCTGAGGCTGGACAGCCAGGAGCAACTTGGTGTTCCACAGAGGAGATGTCTGAGCAGTGAGGAGGGCAGGAAGGTGGGCCAGCTGAGAGCCCAGAGGGTTGCTGTTAGGCAGAGCAGTCTGGGAGGGAGCCCAGAGCAGGACAAGAAAGGGGTGAGTAGGGGAGGGGTCTGGCATGCAGAGGATGGTGGGGTGAGGGAGTAACAGGGTCATTTTTCTAGGAAAGAGCTCTTGTGAGCGGTGGGTATGGGCTGCAGGGTCCTGGATCCATTCCAGGCAGCAGTGGCCAATGGGACCTGATGCTTGGCTTCCCCACCTCCACCCAGTCCCTCTGGTAGTGACTATGGCTGGTCCTCTCCAGAATCCCTTCAGAGCTACAGTTGCTCCACCATCCCCACCTGAGTCCCACCTTTGGCTTCCATGTCCCCTCTGCCCTCTTGCTGGATGACATGATCCGGGATCTCCATGCCTTCACGACGTGGACACGCTTGTCTAGGCTCCTCCCGGCCTCCAGGGTGGGTCTGCCCAGAAGGCAGGGAGTTCTGGGGCCCTTGCCCTCCAGCACACTGTCTCACTTGCTGCCCTCATCTGAGTCCTATGCTCTATGGAGACCTGACAGTATCAACCTCCTCCAGGCAGCCTTCTTGGACTGTGCTGTCCCTGGGAGAGACAGCTTCCCTCTCAGCCCAGGTTTCTCACTCAGTATGGCTTGGAATTCCTGCTGAAGGTTCCAGCTTTAGTTTGAGCCTTAGAAGAAGGCAGTTTGAATGGAGGAGTCACAGACCCGGAGCCCTCAGCATCAGGCCAGTGAAGCTAAGACACTAGGGAGGAGAGAGGACCAGTAGCAGTGGATGTGGATGTCTGGCCTGCATCAGGCCGTCAGGTTGCCTCCTGCCCTCCCTCATTCTCTTTTTTAGTGACTGGGCTTGCCAGGCAATAGGTCTGGCTGCTGGTTTACATCTCCTGCTTAGTTAGGGAGACGGAGCCCACCTAGGCCTGGAGGTCTGAGTGAGACATCAGCTGGAGGACAGGGTGGAGTTTCATGTTCCGTCATACCTGGGGTCTTTTCCAAGTGCTACCAGGCCTTCCACTTCCCAGAAGCACTGCCGAGGCCCCTGGTAAGTTTCCCTGGCTCTCCTTTGCACAGCTGGCTTCGTTTTTCTTGGTGGTTTACTAGGTTGCGGACTGAACTCCCTGGAGCAGGGTCAGGAGGGCGGGGACTTGTAGTAACTTACATTTGCACTGTGAAGGAGAATGGTGGTGTGGGGGTGTGGGTAGCCCCAGGGGCTCCTGTCTCCTCTAGCACTGTCCCCAGCACCTAGAGCCGCTCTGGCCCAGGAGGAGCTGCCACTAGTACCCTGCCATGAGCAGCTGGCATCAGAGGGTAGGCACTCTTGGGCACATAGCAAGGAACTCATGTGGACCATACCTACTTCAAGGATGAGAGTAAGGTCCACCGTGCTGAGGGTAGCTGGTCCTTCCCCAGTCGCTCTGCCCCCTGCATATTATTATTATTATTATTATTATTATTATTATTATTATTATTTGCCAGGGTCCCTGACATCTGGAGCTGGCCAGGAAGCAGGACTTCCCTTTAGGGGTGATTACCACAGCCACTGTGGCTGCCTGCCTCCCCCCGCCCTCAGCCCCGTGGCACCTGCTGCCATGGCACCTGCCCAGGGCAGCCGCTGTTCTCTCAGCAGTCCTTCTGACGTCAACTGAGGGGACGCTGCCTCCTGTACCACACGTTGCTCACAAAGTGTAGGCAAAAGGCAGGCATCCAATTGCTGCGGGTGAGGAAGAGAAATAATTTGGTTTCTAAATTAGGACTCAGCACCGGTGGCCAGAGCCTGGAAAGGGAGTCTGTCGGCTGGGGGGTGGTTGCTCCTGCAAATGGGGGAGACGGCCCAGGCCCCCCAGTAACACTTGAGGGGTCTCCTTAGCTCTGGCCCTGGGTGCCAAGAGCCCCGAAAACAAGCCATTTGAAAATTAGGATTCTGTGTCGGCTTGTCAATCCCCAGAAGCACACAGCCTTTCATTAAAATCCGCCTGACATTTCTGTTATGCTCAGAAATCCTGAGGATATGCCAAGTGCCTGCTATTTGCCATCACATCCGCCTGGGAAGCAGAGGGGCCGCCAAACCCATTGTGCTGAAATGCCCCCCAGGAGGCAGGATGGCAGGCTGTGTGAGGCCCTGGCGAGAGGGCAGGGGGCTGGGCTGTCCCTGGGTTGGAGATTCCAGAGAACATGACCTGAGGACCCAGGGCTTGGGGTTCATGCTTTCCAGGGGGAAATGGGTGGTTCCTCTGACCACATGCCATGAGGGCTCTGAGCGCAGGCGAGTGCCTACAAAACCAATCAGGGGCTGCGATGCCCGCAAGCCTGCATGGGGCCGTTCCGTGCCAGTGCAGCATGGGCCTCAGGCCACCAGGCCTGGCTTCTGGCCTCCAGAGCCTCCCATCACTTGGGGAGGAGGATGTGGATGTGGGAAAGGGGTGATAGAGGCAGCTCTGGTGCTGAGGGAGGAGGCAGGCAGGCTCTGTTGAAGCAGGAGTTTTGTGGATATTAGGCATTGACCAGGGTGTCTCGGAGGGAGGACCTGTCATTTGGCCAATGTGCCAGGAGTCAATGTGCCTGAAAGGTCACAGAGATCATCGAATGTGTGATATGGAAATGCACCCTCCCGGAGAAGGCTGGGGCAAGCCTTGGGAAGGGCAGGAAGGACCACACTGCAGAGTGAGGCCATGGGGCCGCATCTCAGCAGCTATGTGCTGTGTGGTTGAGCTCAGACCTTCACCTGGAATCCAGGTGCAGCCATGGGGCCGGTGTGTGGGCTCACGGAGAAGCTCAGAGGCCAGGAGCTTGGAGTTAGCTCATGGCCAGCTTTCCCTCCAAGGGCGATTGTGGGCATCACCGGTAGAGCTGCTGCTCACCGCCTAGTACCTCCTATTTCACCCAGTCCACAGGATGAGCCATGGGGCAATCTTTGCTTAGTCTACTTTAGAAGAGCTGCCTGCTCCTTGGAGATGCTCAAGCTGCTGCTGTGTACTCTCTGTCTGGGGACAAAAACCCCACTTCCTGCAACAGCAGCTCATAGACCTTGGGTGCCTTAGAGAGTTAGGCTTTGCTAGCCAAGAGACCATTCAGTTTCCTGCCACGATCTGGGAAAAGAGAGACCCTCTGGGTGACCTCTGTCCTCCTTGCCCTAGCTTCTTCTAGCCCCTCAGGAGCTTCTGGTCACATTCATGAGATCAGGCCAGGAAGGGAAGGCAGGAGTTCAGAATTTCACCTAGTCTAGGCCACATAGGGGCTTGGGTTTGCAGCTGGGGAGAGGAGACACAAGCCTAAGGGGACTGTGCCTCATCATCAGAAACTATACCGTACCAGAGTCAATTCCTGAATGGCAGATAGCAAATCTGGGCTCAAAGGCTTCCTAAGTTATTTCCTGAGCACTCCTGGCTCAGGGCACAGGAATAGTGGCCCCTGCTGATGGCGTTGCCTTTGGGGGGAAGAGGAGACAGAGGCAGGCCCACCAATATCTGAGGACATGCAGGGATCTGGGGAGGGGGAGACCCGGAAAGGCTTCCAGGAGGGGAGGAGCATGGGGCAGCAGTGATAGCAGTGTGGTGGGTGGGATGGTGGTAGAAAGGATGTGAGGTGTGTTGGAGGTAGCAACCATGATCCAGCCAGGTCAGACAGAGGAATCCTGGAGGACAAGCCACAGAGGCAGGGCCTGACCAGCAAGGTCTAGAATACAGGGAGAAGCTGCAGCATTCATTCTGTAGCTCACAGAGCAAAGCTCCAGATGAGGATTCTGGCTGGGTTCACTGACTCTTGCCATCCATTCATTCATCTTATCCATCCATCCATCCACCCATCCATTTATCTACTCATCCTTCATCCAGAAGAATGGGCATGCGACAACCCAAGGATTGTCCTGTGTGCCAGCCAAACCCCTTTGCATCTCATTAGCTGCCAGGAAAGGCGACACTTACCATCTCAACTTGATGAGTAGAAAGGGTCTACTGGAAACAGGACCCCACACTCAGCTAGGCTGGGTGGGCAGGTCACAGGGCTCTGGTTCTTAGTCAATCCAACCCACCCCAGCACTCAGCCTGTCCTTGTGGCTGTGCCCATGTGCATATGTGTCCTGAGACTGTGTACAACTGGAAGACAGGGAATCAGTTCTCCCCTCCCTTCTTGGGATGGACACCTATCAGGCACCTCTCCTGGGCTAGACCCTGGGAATGGAGTGGTGGGCAATTAGGACCCATCCCTGTCCCCTGGGAGCTGGAGTTCAGCAGGGGAAGATGAACAGTGTTATGGCTTGTATCTTGAATGTCCCTCTCATGTTTTGAAGGCTTGGTTCCCAGCTGATGGAAGTGGAACCTTTCGGAGGCAGACCCAGTGGAAGGGAGTTAGATCCCTGGGGGCATGTCCATGAAGGTGATATCAAGGATTCGGCCCTTCCTTTCTCTCTTTTTGCTTCCCGGCCACCACCATGAGGCAAGCAGCTTGCTCTGCCCTAAACTCCCTGCCATGATTCTCTGCCTCACCACAGCCCAGCGGCAACAGGGTCAAGTGATGATGGACTGAAACCTCTGAGACTGTGAATGAAGATAAACCTTTCCTTCTTGTCAAGATGTTCTTTCAATATCTCTTAGGATATTTTGTCATAATGATAGAAATAATATATAATATATTATATATAATTATAATATATAATATTATATATACTATATAATATATTATATATATTATATAATAATAATATATATATATATATAATGATATCACGAACAGCACTCAACAGTCACCCACATCCCATTCTGCCCTGCCCCAGGCTTGCCGACCAGCAGACCCTCAGTGAAGGAAGGAATGAAACAACGAATGAATGATCCTCTGGAGAATACAGTGGCTTCTTCTGTACTCTGTGTGTTTTGAGTTGAATCATGTCCCCCAATCCCATTCATGTGTTAAAGCTGTAGCCCTCAGCACCTCAGAATGTGACCTTATTTGGAAATAGGGTCATTGCAGATATAGTTCTCTAAGGTTCTTAAAGGTGACATCTGTGTCTGTGGACACAGACATGCGTAGAGGGATGACATGTGGAGAGACATGGGAGAGGGTGCCATCTACAAGCAAAGGAGAGGAGACTGGGACAGATCATTCCTTTAGAGTCCCCAGGAAGACCAACCCTGCTGACACCTTAATTTCACATCCTAATCTCCAGACCATGAGAGAATCCCTGTCTGAGGTTGAAGCAGCCCAGGCTGTGGTACTTCCTTTTGGCAGGCCAAGCACCAGCGCACCGAGCCAGCTGGACCCTGAGCCTGGAGCCCACAGGCCCCACCCCTGCTGCTCGGAGTGGGAAGGAAGGGTTGTCCAGGCACTGGCCACACACACATGGGGTCTCCTCTCCCTCTCTCTCAGTCCTCAAGGTCCCCTGGCTACTCTTCCTCTGCGGGCATGGGGGACCTTCTGGGGCTGCCAGGGGCTAGGCCAGGGCCTGCTGCAGCCCACTGGGGGTGCTATGGTGGGAACAGTCATTGGCGGCCCTGATAAACCTTGGCGTACTGTCCTACCTGTTTCTGGCGCACACAGTGCTGTGTCTGGTGCCCTGCTGTCCCCTTGGCTCAAGGCTCTGTTCTGAGCCCATCGTGTCACCAGCTCCCCTCACTGTAGGACTGGGTGGAAACACTGCCAGTCTTGGGACTCCTGGATTGCAGGAGCCATCCCTGACTGATCCAGCAGTCAGGCCTCCCTGTTTTCTTTCAGAGCACATAGGCAGTTGTATTTCCTTTCAGGGGTGGGACCAAGCATCCAGCGCCATGCTGGCTGCCACATCCTGGCTGTTTGGGATCAGCATTTAAGCGAGGATTGGTAGACAGATGGATGAATGGGTGTGTATCTTGGGGTGGGGATGGCATTCATGTGAGGCTTTAGGGGGCTTCTCAGCAAGGCTACTTTCTTGGTGGGCTGTGGAAGGGGGACCCCTCCCACACAGGACCCTCCCAACTCTGAAAGCTGAGCACCCTGAGTCACAGGTGCCCCAGCACCCCACAGTGTTGGTAGAGGACTGGGGAGAAAACCTTTGGCTCCATTCCTCTGCCTCTTTGGGTTCCAAACTAAGTGGCAAGCTCTTGGAGTGTTAAGAAGGACCACCTGCTACAGGCTTCAGAGATAGCTTGGCCCATGGCATGCCCATGCCCATGCCCATGGCCAGTGTACCTTTAAGCCCACCCTTCCCCTCTCCTAGTCCCTTCTCCTGCACCTGAGGAGGCTCTATGGCTCCGGTGGACCCTGGGAAGCCAGGATGGCTGTGGTTACAGCTTGTGTGCACAGTGAGGGTTAAGGATATGTTCAGCTCTGAGGAGAGGGTGAGAGTTTGGGTTCCCTGGGTCTGCCCTGCTTGAGGGAACAGCCTTTTTAAGTCCCTCCTCCTAGGTTGGCTCCCACTGATGCCCCAGCTTCCCATTTGGGGGAGCACAGGCGTGCAAGGTGGTCACACACTGGCCAGGCACAGGAAGCCCAAGGTTCGTTGCTCACTCTGGTTCAGCATCATGAGTGTCCTGTGGAGGAGCCTAAGGATGGATGGTGTTTGAAAGAGGGAGCTCAGATGGCCCAGGCCTGTCCCTGGAATAGCCACTTCTCAGGCCAGTGACATTGCTCTAAGGAGGGATTTCAGGCAGAGGAGTCAAGCCTCAGTGGGCAGGCCAAGCACCCCATATTTGCAGGTGGGGGACAGGCCCACACCCTACCTTGGAAGATAGCACACTGCTCCCCAAAAGGTAAGGGGCCCACACCGCTGTCCCCTCCTCCCTAGCCTGGCCTCTAAGCTGCAGGGAAGGCCTGGCCTGGGCCTTGTTTATTTTTGCAGCATTTTAACTGGTTTGGTGAGGAAGTGAGCCTTGTTAAAAAGGATTTAACTGTGGGTCACCGCCAGTTTGAGGGGCTTAGGAGGGAAAAAAAAAGAGAAGGCCTTTTTCCCTTCATTTTCCCCAGAGCAGGGGCCTCTTCCTCACAAAGGCGAGGCCCCAGAGCCAGGACCTCAATGCCAGCCCAGCTGGGGGAGCCGCTAACAGGGAAAGCTCAAGTCATTTATGGGAACCAGAGACGGGATGCTGAACAGCAGAAAAGAAAGGCCTCCCAGAGCCAGAGGGCTGAGGGCTGAGCTGAAAGATTTCCCGGGGGCTTTTTTCACCAGCTCCTGGAGGGGCAGCCTGACCCTCTGATCTCTGGAATTTGAGATGGCTGAGGGCTCAGGGCCCTTGGATATACTCAGGCCTTACCTCCTTTTGCCATCTGACCATAGGGACGTGCAGCTGTCTGCACAAGAACAGCAGGCAGGCCACTGTGGAAAGTCTCATGTGGACCCCAGAAATGTGGCCTCGAGGCCTGAGAAACAGTGGGTATGCCCCTGGGCCTTTGCTCTCAGAACCGATGAAAGGGGCAGGCAATGCTCCTGTGGCCTCGCCTGGGGCCAGCTGCTCAGAGACTGGAGTTGCCATCTCTGTTCTCTTCCTCTGTGACAGGTGAGTCCCCTGCCCCCGTAGAGCATCCCGTGGGATTCTGAAATGCTGTGACCTCTCCTTGAGGAGGAGAGGTGTTTGGGGGCTCCCTGATCCAGGGGACGTTAAGGCAGAGCTCAGTGGCCCCTTCCCACTGGGATTTGGTGTTTGGACCTGTTTTGTCATCCTCAGGCCATGCCAGTGGCTCCTCCATCCCCTGGCATTCCAGGGCTATATATCCCAAGCTTTCCCCAGGGTGAGAGGAGTTTAGGAAGTCAGATCTCATCTGGGCCTCTTGGATAGTTTTATTATTACAGGAATCAGCCAAAGTGGTAAGGAGGGGGTGTCCATCATCTCCTGCAACCAGATAAAATAGAAACAACTAAATAAAGCACCCTTGCCTCTCAAGGGAAAAATTATGCGTGTCAATTATGATTTATGAGTGATTGCCAAACTGGGAGGTGGGCCTGCCCATCTTGGAGACTGCTCTCTGTATTCTGTCAACTTGGTAGGAAAGGCTGGGGATGCCATAGCTTTTCTGGGAGAAAGTGGGACCTCCTGCAACACTGGCTGTTAACCCCTTGTTGCCTGCATTTCCCTACCCAGCTGTTAGAAGGGAGGGAGGCGACCCATGTTCCCAGTTTGGCACTTGGGTGGTGAGGGCATATGGATGTCAGCCATTGGCGAGGTGCCCACGCCAGGCCCTGGCTGGGGTCCCGGTGTGAGCTTGGGATGGTGGTGGGTAAGCTCTCAATCTCTCTCTGCCCTATAAAAATTTCTGGTAGAGTTGCCCGCCCACACCAGCACCGCCTCCACATTCTCTGGGCTCCCTGTGGAGGGGCACCGATTTGTCCTAGAGCTTGACTGCCCCGGCCAGATGGTGGGTATTTCCAGGCCCCAAAGTCCTCTGACCTTTGAACAGTTGCTGCCGAATTTCAATAATGAAAGGGCCTCTTTCAAATACGTACAAATGAGACGTTATATTTCCATACATTTTATTTCCAACCTCATCTGAGAATCTAATATTGACCTGGAGTTATCTGTGATGGGGAAGTTATTAATTCTGACAGATATAAGGGAGAAGCTAATATTCGCCTTTTACAAACACCTAATATTAATCTCAGGCGTTGTAAACGAGTGCCGCGTGCCGGCATGGGGGAGATGACACCAGCTCGGAATTTGATAATGAAAAATGGGAAAGTTTAATTTCAGGGAATGGATAAAAACGTTCACCCACTGCAAGGTAAGCAGCATGGGAGGCTCTGAGTCATGGAATTCCCCGAGGACAGAGCACAGGTCCGGGAGGTGACTGTGGCCAGTGGGAGGCACATACTGGGGCCAGTGGCCCAGATGCCCAGAATGGCTGGCCTGTGGTCCCCTAGGCCCCGGAGTGGTCCTGCCCTGGGGCGCTGCCTCTGCAGAGTCCCCCAGCTGCTCCAAGTACGGGAGGAAGGGAGGGTGGACAGTCACGCAGGGGTGTTTACAGCTCAGAGCTCCATGAAGGTGAAGGAGGCCCCAGTTCCCCCTTCAGCCTGAAGATACATGGGAGGCATGGGCACCTGCTGCTCCAGATCTGTCTCTGAATCCTTCACCTGCAGGCTGAGTGCTGGGACCTTGCCTCTGTGGCTGCCAGCTGAGTAGAGATTCATCCTTACACCCCTGGAAGACAAGGGAGACAGAGACAGAACAGAAAAGAATCCAGAGCCCTGTAACTTGAGGAGCTTGAGGTCCCAACCCCTGGAAAAGATACTACCCCAAACCTGCTTTTATTTCTGGGGGCCTGCTCTCTGTCCCCCATCCTCCATTTTGCTCTGGGCTCAGCCCAGGTCTTTTCTCACTCTGTGTGTGTGTGTGTGTGTGTGTGTGTGTGTGTGGTATTGGGGATTGAACTCAGGGGTGCTCTATCTCTTAGCTACACCTTCAGCCCTATTTTGTGTGTGTGTGTGTGTGTGTTTTTAATTTTGAAATAGGGTCTCAATAAGATACTAGATGCTGGTCTCGAGCCTGTGATACTCCCACTCTCAGCCTTTCAAGTACTGGGATTACTGGGATTACTGGGATTACAGGTGTGTACCACCATGCCGGGCTTCTCATGAATTTTTGAGCCTTCCATGGGCTCTCCTTACCTCCTCCCATGTCACAGAACATTTGAGCCAGGCCCTCTTTTGCAGGCTTCCCCATTTTTGTGAGCTGTGTCCCCCAAATTCAGATGTTGAAGTCCTAATGCTGAGCACCTCAGAATGTGATCTCATTTGGAAATAAGGCCATTGCAGATGTAATTAATTAAGATGAAGTCATGTTGGAGCAGTGCAGGTCTCTAATCCAAAATGACTGATGTCCTTATAAAAAGTGGACATGTGGACACAGATGTGTGCACAGGAAGAATGTCATACACAGAAGAACGCGGAGGTGGCGATGCTTCTACAAGTAAAGGAACAACGAAGGTTGCCAGCAAAACACCAGAAGCCAGGAAAGACCCCTGGAACAGTCTTCCCCTCACAGCCCCAGGAAGAACTACCCTGCCCTCACCTTGATCTTGGACTTGTGGCTTCCAGAGACAGTGAATGTCTGTTGTTTAAGTCATCCATTCTGGGCTAGAACCTTGTTACAACAGCCTAAGCAGATCCATGCACGTACCTTTCCTTCATAGTGTTTGTCATGGTATGCAATTATACACTGAGTGCAATGATTTTTATTGTAAACTCTATGAGGGAGGGATGATGTCTGTGATCGACTTGTGTACCCTTTTTATTCCAAATGCTGGACACAGTGCCTGTCACGTCGTAGGTACCCAAAGAATACCTGCTGGATAAACGGCTGAGGACCTGATTGTCTCCAGCCAGAAATACACCAGTAAGCATCCATTAGACTCTTCTTGTTTGTCTAGTACCATGCCAGAGGCTGGGGTATACACAGAAGGCACTCCCTAACACCTACCCCAACGCGTCTTGGTGGGATATCATTTTCATCTTTTGTGGACCCTGTGGGTGCTGGAGGTTTGGTGAATGAGGGCTTTGACAAGAGTTGGAAAATTCATTCCTCAGCTTTGATGGAGGGGTGACCATGGAAGATTCAGGGTAGCTGGAGATGAGCAGGCCTCAGCAGACAGGTTCCTCCTCAGTCCATCTTCATTGTGGGCCCTGGCAGAAGCAATGCCCCTCTGGCTACCACAAAGGACTTTCCTGCCTGCTAGCTATTCAAGGAATGAAGTAGCATGCAGGACCTGCTACTGGGCCACCAGAACAGTTCTCTTTTCTCAGGAAGCACAGTCATCTCTGGGATCCCAGGGCCGACCTGGGCATGGCTCAAGTCATGGGGGTAGATCTGGTGCTTTCAAATCATTGGCTACCAGAATTGAGGAGGATCTCAGTGATGAGTCTACCCCATGGCCAAGTTGGCAAGTTAGGAAACACAAGCCCAGAGAAGAAAAGCAATGGATTATCCAAGGCCATACAGCAGCACAGGGTCAGAACATTGAGAAGGTCCAGCCCTGGCCTCAGACTTGGTGCTCAGACATTTCCAGAAAGAAGGGGTTGAGAAAGCACTGGTATTGATAGGGAGCTCAGAGATTTCTTTACTTTTTCTTTTCCGTCCACTGAAATCACAGAACCATACACAGGATACACCCATGCATACACACATATACCTCAGACACAGTGTTCACCCCAAGCCTATGGGCATACACACAAACACACAGAGATTCATGTGAGCCAAACCACAGACCCGTGTCCCAAGAACCTGAGGTCAGAGGCTCCTGGATGTTCCATTCTCCTCTGTCTCTGCTGGTCACACTGACGCCTGGCCTGTGACATGCCCTTCCCATCCTTGGCATGGTTCATGGTAAAGATGACATGGGGAAGACAGATGTCCCTCTCCAGTGCTTCACAGAAGACAGGCCTTCTTCATTCCCAGGATCTGGTGCTCCGGAAAAGTGAGCTCTCATCTGGAGCTTCTGACAGGTCCTAGTGAGAGAGCCTGGCCCTATCTCGACTGGAACCAAGCCAACCAGCTGGCCCAGGCCCCTGCCCCCGGGCTCTGTGCACCTCTGGGGAAGTTCCCTCTGGAAAGCCCTTCTCCAGTGGGAGAGCCCTGAGCACCATGGCCTCCCACTTGACCTTTGTGAGCCAAGGTTGTGTTTATTGTCAGAAAGATGACTAAGAAATCCCGACATATCGTATCATCAGCATTATGATCGGAGAAACAACACCTACAAAATCTATTATTCATTAAGTGTAACCAATATATAATTTAAAACAGTGGGTTTTGTCAAATAATGTTAGGTCAGCATAATTTTCTGCCTATTACTAATATCTATAACATCTTTGCCTTAGTCAGCTCTATTTAAATATGCAATCATTTACAGCTTTTGAGAATATTTCTGTGCACTCCCAATTTCCAATATTCAACTACGACAAATTTTATGCTGACATCAATAGCAAACTATTAAAGACAGTATTTCATTATTGGTTTTTCATCCCAAAAGTTATTTACAATTATATACTAAGCACTAATATTAAAGGAAACCATTTAAATGAGGTGCTATCTACTTTAACAATATGTCTGTCACAGAATGAGATTGTGTTTAAAGATTTTATCAAGAAATGGTTGTTTGCTGAGGTTATGTTTTGTCCATGAAATATGCATTTCATATCTCTTTCATTTCATTAACATAATTTAATTTGTGCTTTGCATTTTGTGCATAATACATATTTGATTTACAAAACAAATATTTCCATTAGAAAATGAATTTCATGCAGGCAAAAAAGCAGAACCAAATGATGTATTGAAGGAAAATAAGAAGAAATGAAATGCATTTTCTCAGTCTATTAAAAAATCTATGGCATTGACAGAAAGTGCACTTAGTGCTACATTTAAAAAATAGCACATATGTCAATGTATTAACAAATAGAATTGGAAATACAAATATTTCCCTATATCAAGCCAAGAATCTCTTTATTTTAATTGAGTTGATTTAAAAGCCCAACTACAATTTAATTTTTATTTCATGATGGGGTGCTGGGGCTGATGCCGTTGAAGCTGTGTGGGGTTGGCAGTTGATGGAAGAAGATAGTTGGCCTTAAGAATGGCTTTTATTGACAGTAGAGAGACATGGCTGAATAGGAAGCAAATGGGAAGCAGCCCTTTGTGATCTGGGAGCGGGGAGGGGTAGCAGGCTGGCGGGCACTGAGCAACTCCTTGTTCTGTTATGCCTGCTGCCCCCATTGGGTTTCTTATTGCCCCCGCCAGGGACTGCTGGGCTGTTCGGGGTCCTAGGAAGCCAAGAACAAAGTCCTCATTGGCTCTTGCATAACAGGGAGGCTTAGAGTGAGGGGAATGTTGGGGCCCGGGGTCAGGCATCCTTGAGGACCCCACTTAGAGATCCATGAGGTCCCTGCCCAAAGGGGCCCCTCTCCAAGTGTGCTGGGGACTCAGCCAGTGCCTTCACAACATTATGTAATGGTAACATGTTGGATGGACATTGCGGATGACAAGAAGGTGTTGGAAGAAGTGCTTGAGACATACTTGTCAGATGTCGCCTCAGGGCAGAGGGCAGGACTCCTATCCCCAGACCCAGGCCCACCGTGCATGAGCAGGCCTCCACTCCAGGGTCCCCACTCCCATCCCTGACCTGGGCAATTCCAGGCCTCTACTCAGCTCAGTGGGACAAAGGGTGCCAATTCTTTAGGAGAGCTGTGGGGGAGGGGCCCTGCAGTCTAGCTCCTTGACTTCAGAGAGGGAAACTGAGGCCCAACAGGAGCAACATAGTACAGTGAGTCCGTGGCTGAGCTGTCTACACTGGCTGCTACGCCTCTGCTGCTTTTCCTTGATTTGAAAGGTCCTTCCTAGATCCCCTAGTCCATCTTCCAGCCTTAGACCCCACAGAACAAAGAAGGATCCCTGGCCCCAGACCCTGGGACTCATGGAGCAGCATAGGGATCCATAGCACAGGCTTGGAGTCTTTAGAATCAGCACCTTCAGAAGGGCACTGAGGGCTGGTCTTGGCTCTGTGATTATAGATTTGTTAAAGAAAGAGACCCTCTACTTTATATATACAGAGGGCTGTGCACTGAACCGCAGCAGGGGTGTGATTCATGAAGATGAACATGAGAAGGGCTCCCCAAAGGAGTTGTGTAGTGCAGCTGCCCTGGCTCTGAGCCAGAGTTTTCAACCAGAAGGTCATGCCACACCATTTGTGTCCATGGGGCATCACAGACACGGAGAAGAATGCTCTCCCATGCCGTTATTCTCACACACACACAGACTCCCACATGCTCCTATATGCACACACACTACACACATGCTCACAATTATACTCACACTCACCCAAAACACATGCATCTGCCATCATTCTTACACTCCAGAGGCCCTGAGGGCCAGCACACTCACCATGCTCATGGTAGCCTGTGCCCTCCCAGTTCCTTGTCCCCTTCCCTGACAGAAGGTGGCAATTATGAGACTGGACTGGGCTTTTTGGACAGTCCCCTCTTTGCTCCTCTTTGTCCTTGCCCATCTGAGCCAAAGGAGGGTGGGCCACCATGCATGTGCAAGATGCCCACAGGCCTGTAGGGCACAGGTGACAGGCCAGGGAGAGGAGAATGCTAACGGGGGCTTTTTCTAGGGTCTGCACTGGCTGAGCCAGGCCAGGATGGGGGCAGTATGTGTGTGTGTGTGTGTGTGTGTGTGTGTGTGTGTGTGTGTGTGCGCGCCCTGGGTGGGCCTAGACCCTGTTGTAAACTCGCCCCACTTCTGCAGCTCCTGCTTCTCCCACAGCCCCTCCATACCTTGAACCAGAGGAGAACATGGGTTGCAGCTGGAAACAAAAATCCCTTTTCTTTTAATCCTGCGGATCATAAAAAGCAGACAAGTTGACTAGAATGGGCAGAGACGAGCAGAGGAACCATGAAGCTGGATGGGAGAGGGAGAAGGGAAGTAAAGAGGGTCCATTCTGGGGCTAGAGACAACTGGGGTATGCTAAGCCACCTAGCATCAGGAACATCAGGAGCTCCTTGCAGCTCTGGGCACCCCTGCTGACCCACACCTCTGGGCACCTGACCCGGTCTGGGTTCCTGGCTATGCTGCCTGGGGAGGCAGGGAACAAAGGAGGCATCTCTGAGCCCACACATGGTCTCTGCTGTCCTACTAGCACACTGAGGTTGCGGAGCTGGGAGGGGTGCCCAAAGTGTACCCCAGCTCTTTCTGATCCCACTTGACACTCACACATGGTAGGAGACCTTCCTTCCTCTGAGCCAGGCATTCCTACCCAGAAGGTGGGAATGGTGGTGCCCACCTCATGGGAGAAGAGAGCTGCGAGGAAGCCTTTGAGACTGACTAGAGGCTGTGCATGGAGCTGGCTAGAAGGACAGAGCCAGGAGTCCCAGCTCCTAGTGCTCCTTATCAGCATGCTCAGGGCCAGGAGGAGGCCTAGAAAGCCAGCTCCTCTCATCTCTTGGGAAGGACAATCTCATCATATTAGGAGTCTAGATTTCTGGCTCTATCTGATCCTGCAGCCCTTCTCCAGGGAGGGGAGGGCAGCCACCCTTACCTTCTCCAGAGACCCTGGGGCTGCCTGGGTCAGACTGGAGCTGGAGGTCAGGGTCTGGAAAGCAGGAACCAGAAAGGATGCAAAGGGGGCATCTGGGCGAAAGAAGGTTCTGGAGGCCAGGCCCCTCCCTGTGTTCTTGGAAACCCTCACTTTACTGGCCAGTCAGGTGTCCATCTCCTGTGGATGAGACACAGATGTAAGTGAGGAAGTATTGTTTCCTTTTTACACACTAAATTTATATACAACTGATGCATAATTTTAAACAGCAGGTAATATATATATAATAAAATAATATAATAATAATATATATATATATATATATATATATATATATATATATATATATATATATAATAAAAACTGGCAGTATCTGTCCTCCCTCTCCCCACCCTGATCCCTGATTCCAGCTTCTCTGGGCAACTGCTTTCCATTCTTTTAGCTGTTCCAAATGCCCTTAGTCTGTGGGAGCAACTGTAGCAAAACACCTGCGATTCGGTAATTTACAAACAACAGAAATTTGTTTTCTTACTGTTCTGGAGCCTGGGAATCCAAGATCAAGGTGCTGGCTGGTGAAGGCCCCAGTCTTGCCGTTTCCAAGATGGTGTGTTGTTGATGTGTTCCCAGGGAGGGGGGAATGCTGTTCTCACATAGCAGGAGAAGAGGAAGAAAGGCCTCAACAGCTTTACAAGGCACCAATCCACTCAGGGGGCACGGCCCAGATGACTGGGTCACTTTCTGAAAGACCACCATGATGGGGATCAAGACTGAGCACATGAATTTTAGAGGGGACACATTCAAACTATACCAGCTCCAGCACTTCTGTCAAAACCTCCTTCGGCTGGGCGTGGTGGCACGTGCTTTGGATCCCAATACTTGGAAGGCTGAGACAAGAAGATCAAAGGTTCATGGCCAGCACTCAGCAATTTAGTGAGGTCCTTTGCAACTTGGTGAGACCCTGTTTGAAAATCATAAAATAAAATAAAAAGAGCTGGGTTGTAGCTCAGAGGTAGAATACCCTTGGGTTTCATTCCCAGTAAAACACACACACACACACACACACACACACACACACACACACACACACACACACAATCTCTCCTTTGTTGTCATCCCCGCCCCCTCGCATTCTCTCAATTTTGTAGACTTGGTCTTGGGCCTTTTTGAGTCTCTGTCAACTAGTGGGGTTTGGCATGAGAGCAGAAAGATAGGGAAATGGTGAATCTGTTGGCTCCTCCCTATCCCTTAGACTTAGTTTTCCCCTGTGAAGAAGAGGAAAGGGCTAGGGGAGAGCACTTCTCAAGTGCTGGTTAGCTCAAATGACATTTCCAGGTTCTACTGCAGAAGGAAGTGGACTTTCGGCCGCTCCACCGTGGGAGGGCATCTGTGGGCCCAGTCAGCCCTTCCCCCCTCCCAGTCATAGCTGACTCCGCCAGGACCCAGCACCCAGGAATCCCTTGCCTTGTCCCCTGAGCATGAACCATTCCCTCCTCTCACTCCAAACACCAAGGGAGTGGGTCCACAGCCTAGCCTAGGATCCCAGATGCCTAAGTGTCAGGCCTGGCAGGGAGATGTGTGTGGTAAGAGGGAGTGGTGGAAAGCGCAGTATCAGACAGTTCATGTACCTTCAAAAGATTTGTTTTGGTGACTGGTGGCTGGGGGTATAGCTCAGTGGTAGAGTATGGCATACACAAGGCTCTGGTTTCAATTCACAGAAACAAAAAAAAAAAAGAAAAAGAAAAAAGAAAAAAACCAAAAACCAAGCCAACACAAACAAACAAAAAAACTTGGGTCCACCAGCTGTATGCCTTACTTTAAAATGTAGTGTATTAATAGAAAGTTTAAGTTATAAAGAGACCAATAGATTAGAAGACAATTGGAAAGATCTTTTTTTCCCTCACAGTTCCCAAGAGGAGGGGACGTGCCACACCATGTGGAGCCAGGCGAGGAACTGGTGGGAAAGGGCCAGTGGGGTTAGGGTCACTAGTGTGAGTACTTTCAGCAGACTCTGTAGCATAGGACTGCTTAGTTGTTGGGAGCAGATGCTCAGAGTGTGAGAACCAGCAGAGGAGGTGGTTAGCGTGGGCTCTGTGCAGGGTGGTTTGCTGGTAGGGCAAGTTGTTTACTCTCTAGGAATTGGCTAGCCTGAGAGAGGTTATGCCTTCAGAGTCAACAAAATCCCAGAAGTCAAAGTACTTGAAATAAAGAAAATAAAACACATAATTAATACATGCCTCACACTGGCTTTGGGTGAGGGATCTTTGCAGGGAAATACAGATAAAGTCATGTTGGGGATGGGGGTCTCTCTTGAGCTGAGCTGGGAAGATTTGTGATCAGAAACTGCCAGACTGAGTGGGAACCGTGGGTTCTGCTCAGGAAGTTCTAAATGAGGACTCAAGAGGGGGCAGGTTGCCAGGCTTGGTGGTGCCCACCTGTAATACCAGTGTTTGGGAGGCAGAGATAGGAGAAATGCAGGTTTGAGGCCAACCTCAGGAATTTAGGAACACCCCTAGCAACTTAGTGAGACCCTGTTTCAAAATTAAAAAAAAAAAAATCTTTTAAAGGCCTGGAGTTATAGAATGTCCTTGGGTTCAATCCCCAGTACATTAAAAATAAAAAGGCGCACGGGGGGGGGGGGGG
>PVLC010005556.1:0-64048 GCA_004027655.1 Graphiurus murinus
GAGAGGAGCGGTCCTGATAGTGAACACTTAGATCGATTCTCTTTTGGAGGAGGGGAGGAAAAGAGAGGGTTCTTGATAGTGGGAATGGGGTGGTTGTAGGAGCAGGAATGAGGAAGCTGAGTGGGCAGATGGCCATGAGCAGATTACTGGAGCTGTTGTGGAGAATCAAGTATAGCCGGTCTGCAACTGTAGGAAGACATGGTCATTTTCAGAACTACTAGATTTGTTTACCCAGGAAGCGAAGCCCTGCTGTCTGTTCTCATGACTATTTGGAAGGGCCAACCATTGGCAAGACAATTACCTGGATCTGCCTAACTCTGGATCAACAGAGCAAAAATTCTCTACCTGGACTGGTTCTTTCAGTAGGTTACAATACATATAGGTCTTTTGATACAGACTATAAAATCCTTAAGGGATTCATGGTGATGTGGAAGGAAGCATCCTCTTGCACTGGCATCTGAACATCCCATGCTGCTCTAACTGCACTACCTTTTGACCACAGATTGGGAGAGGAGGAAGACTGGAGAGGAGAATAAGGGGAGGCTGGATGAGTGGTACTGATCAGAACCAAGGTAGTGGAAACACTAGAAAGAACTTTTCAGAATACCAAAACAGGATAGTGGTTTGCCAATTTCAACTTGAAGATTTTAAAACCTAGTATATTTCTCCTGCTACCCATGTAATATTAAAATGGCTTCTTCATTCACATGGGAATTAAAAAATTAGTTTGTGCAAAACATAATTAAAAAGATAAACATACTTCTTAATGATATGATGTATGCACAAGGCTAATAGAAAATATTTTGCTTTCTTTGCTATTCAGTATTATCTGTGTCACAGCTACCGGTTCCCACCCCTCCCTCTGAGACCCATTAGAGTAGATAATTATGAGTTGACTAGATACAGGGAAAAGTCAAATTAAGCCATGCTAATTCCTTCCCACTCAGTAGTTGATTCTCTGATAGGCTCTTTATTAGATTGGTGGTTATACAAGTTTTAGAAATGCAGTCACAATTAATTGTTGGGAACCGAGGTAACTACTATAGCTCAAGAAGAGATCAACAGTGTCCTCTACCTAGCCTCCTTTTTTCTTTCCTTCTATTTTACTGTTTTGAGAGTCTGACATTGCATTAGGCTCTTGACTTTCAGATTTGAGGTTTAGCTTCTGAAAAATTCCAAATGGCTCACAGTTGCCACAAATAGGCCACCTCATATGATATGAAGGACGTGTAAGACTTCACTTCAGGATATAAACATAGTATTTCCAATCACTTGATGGTAGTTTGGTACCATTCAGAACAGCTGCCTTATGGAAAATGCAGCTCTTTTTCCATTTGCGTAAGTATGCAGAAAGTTTTCATAGATATTTTCTTTTCTAGTGCAAGAGTTGGAGAAAGCATGAGCAATACTCCTAGCTCCTATATATGTAAGCTTTTCATGGTGTTATTTTTTTTTAAGTATAATGATAATTTAATAAGCCCTTCCAATACATTTTCTCCAAGCAGGTTTATACATAAAAGCATTCTGCAGCCCATCAACAAAAATGACAAGACTGAGTTAGTGTCAGTAAGAACTACATTTTAAATTATTTTCTGGGACTGGGAATGAATGCATGTTGCTCTCATTCATGTTCCCTGCCAGTTTCTGCTTGCTGCAAAACTTCCTTAGGAGTTTGTTGAGAATAGAGGAATTGCTGCTAGAGACCTGAGAATAGAGAAGAAGCTAACTTACATTAGCATAATGTTTTGATATAATTTTTTGTCTAGTGGAATCTAATAGTTCCCTCAGAAGTATACAACACAGATGGTTTTTATTCACTTAATAACAAATATAATGATACATTTGCAATAACTCAATACATAATAATAAAAAAGTAAAATAAATTATGGTACATCAACTTAGCTGAATATTATGCAATTAGTAAATGGCAACCATGAAGTAATACAAAAACATGAGATTAAACCATTGGAAAAGAAAACAGAATAAGAATCATGCTGTGATTATAAGTATTAAAATTATGAAAACCTATGTTATAGAAAAAAACTTGTTTATTCATTGAGATGGCCGAAGAGTTGTTGAATATTTTCTTTAAAAAGTTTGCATGTGTGTGTCTCCTGATATAATCTAAGAAGGATGTTAGTACCCCGCCAACCAAAAATGCATGAACTGAATCTGATCATGAGGAAACAGCAGACACACCCAAGGTGAGGACCCTTCTACAAAATAACTTGCCTGTACATTTCAAAAATATCAAAGCCCTGATGGAAATTTGAGCCTATGTTCACATACAACAAACTATTCAAGTAGAAAATAACTTAATAGATGATCAGATGTTTTACTTTTGCAGTAAAAATTCAGTTTCTAAACACAATATACACATGTTAACAATATCAACAGAAAGTTTTAAGTGTAAATGTGAATTTAATTTACTATTTTTATTTAAATGCTTTTATTTAAAACTATAAACATTGTATTACTTTGATTCTTTGCCTTTGTGATACTTTATAATCAAAATTTCTTGAGATGAATTAAGTTGCTTGGTGGTTGTCTTGTATTTGTTAGAAAGGTTAATAATCTTTAATGTCTCTGCCAATATTCCAGAAAAAGACAAAATTGTAATAGACAATGACAAATAATTGATCATACTATTTCTTTATTCTTGACTTAGTGTCACTAAGTTTGTTATATACTAAACTTACAAAGGCATCAACAGACATTATTCTTTCTTAGTAAAGCAGCCGGAATTTTGCATTTTCATATTACTTGGTGGGGAAAATCAATTTACACTTGAGTTAAAACAGAAAAAGAAACCACAGAAGCAACAGCAGTGACAATGATGATAAAAACAAAGGGATCACTCTACATTATTATTATGTCACATGGAGGCAAATGAGTACAAGACTTACTCTACTATTACTCTTCAATTGAAATTTTCTGCATAAATTTGACATAGGATCCCATTTTCATTTTGCATATGGCACCTGAACATTAAAATATTTCTACTAGCTTAGAAAGCAAATCTAGTGAATTAGAATTTTAATAAAGATGCAACTTTGCTCTCATGAGAATATTTTCATTTAAACTCTAACCAAAAAGCATTCCATCCTGGCACCTTACTTAAAAGATCACTTAAGGTTTTTTTTTTGTTCTTTTAGATTACCTGTAATGGAAGAAAAGATGGCTTTGCAACCCACAGGGATAATCACTGCAGCTGCAATGGTCTCTCCTGTTTTAATGACAGGTTTAATTCAAAACTGCACTTTCTTCTCACTCACACCATCTTGAGACCAAACACTCAGCATTGCTATTTGGAACTAGGAACTGGCCATGCTGTAGAGTGAAGACGATTTCATCTCCAGAGGAATTCAGCTTCTGATTTGGGCCTCCCTATGTTCTAATCAATGAAACTAATGAAGGACACACACTGAAAGTTCAGGAAGCACAGTTGTTCCCAGAGCCACAGTCAATTATTTTAAGTGGTAATCAAGTTGCCTTGTCATTGCTCATATTTGATCATCAGAAAATCATGTCTGTTCATGTTCGTGTTTTAAAAAAACAAACTTTTATTGCATGTGTATGCCCATCACTTGCCTGCTAAATGCAAATGGGCCTCAGGAAATTATGTCACATTGACCTTCTACAACACATGGTATGAGGCCCAAAGCTTTTAGGAGTCATTCTCTTCAGTTACAGTTTTTACACCTAAACTTGCATTTTTTTTTTTTAGGTGACATGAAATTTATTGCCACCAGCATATATTCTTATTGTGTATTTTAAGACATAAAGATAACTAGTAGATTTCTTGCTTGGAAACTTTTTACTGTTCTAGTCAATAGTTACATATCAAGACACTACTTTGTGCCAGGCACTGAACCAGGTATTAAAAGATAGCAAACGTGAAAGTGGAAAAAGAAGATTGCAGAGGAAATATGAATAACTTTACATTCATACACATATGTGTGTATGTGTCTGTTAATTTATCTTGTTTATAGAATTATAGGTATGACAAACCCAAACTATAGATATCAAGAGATAATAAATAGGCATAAATGTGTGTGTGTGTGTGTATGTTGATTTTAATAGTTAGTGCTTGAAAATAAAGTATTGCGGTGTTTTCCACTCTCCTAATTCATACAAGCCGCTCTAAGAGAAGGTTGACACTCTAAGAAGGTACAAAATGACCTTCCCTTTACTTGGGCATCCCTAGTTCATAGGTTTACATTTGGATATTTTTTCCAGAAGCACCAAAATTATGTTAGTAGAAGTAAATAGAAGAGGAAATAGTGGACTGATTGGAAATAGAATAAAGGATATAACAGACTTAAAAGTAGAAAGTGATTTTTTTGCATTAAGTTTTCATGAGATTATTACCAGTAAAACTGACAAATACCGCTGCTTTTTCGGTTTTCACATATATATTAGTAACTTTCTTTGCATAAGACATGGAGTCATTTGCAAATTGGTAAATATGTAGCAATGCAATGGTAAAATAATGTGAAACTTGTGCAAAATAAAAGTTTGAATACTATAAAAAATGCACTATTTCATGAAGTCAATGAAAGTGATATGAAAGAACTGCGCATATCACAACACACTCAATTACAAATAAAAGTTTATCAGTCTAGACCAGCTAATAACTGAAGCAATGAAAAAGAAACAAAATCAATGAGTAATAGCTAGTAAACCAGAATGACTTCACCACCAAAGAATTAAGAAACATAATGGGAAAATTGACAAGATCTCAGAAAAAACATTATAAGTGTTTTAATTTTTCTATCTTAAAAGGAAATATCTTTAAATATTGTGAAATGTCCATTTGCTAAAATGTTCATGTTTTAGATCCATGATCTTTCATTTGAGAATAAGAAAAGAATACCCCCTACCACTTCTCCTATCAAGTATTTATTCATTCCACAAATTTTTGTTGGTTACCTACTATGTGCCTAGTACTCTTTTAGGTCTTGGGGATGCAGTTGTGAAGAAAAAGAGATATTGTACCTTCACAGTCTTGGAGTTCTAATAGAATAGAAGCAGGTGATAAATAAAATACTTAAATAAATTATAATAGCCTTAAGAGCTATCTATGGAAAGAAGAAAACAAGGATAGGAATATAGGGTAGTGTGTAGGAGTTACCATTTTTAATTACTGGTCAGATGGTAATATTTGAACTAAGACTTGAAAGAGGTAATGCGATACTAGAGGTTCTGAATAATGCAAAAAATTGAAATTCCTTTTCAAAAGGGACCTACAGAAATGAGGTTAAAGTGAAGAAATAAAAATATACTTGTTAGAATTTGCTCTGTTACTTACAAAGAAAACTCAAGAAAGTCTACACAAAAAATTATTCAGGCCAATAAGAATTCAGCATATTTTCAAAAAGTAAATCAATATAAAAATCACTTGTATCTCTTTAAATCAGCAATAACAAATTAAAATATAATAAAAATTAAATACTATTTACACAAATATCTTGGATTTAGCTTAACAGAGAAGGCATAAGACTTCCATAAATATACACACATGTTCACACACACATGTTATAAAAACTCTATTAAAGAAATTTAATGATCAAAACAAATGGTAATGATCATAATCATATGTCAAATCTCTCCAGATTAATATGGAATTGACTATTCAATATTTCCAATAAAAAATGTCTAACTGGAGTTTACTGGGTAATGTTACAAACTGAATTTGAAGAACACGGTGAAGATTAGCATCCATAACTAGTTAAGACATTTTTGAAAGGGAAGCCTCAATCTACTGAATAAAGATATTACAAAAATATCTTAATGTAAAGATCATGGCAGCAGCATGAAAAAGGACAAATAGACCAATAGCATCTATTTTTGAAGAGCATATTCAGTAGACATTTTACATTGGGGAATTTGTAATCTAGTTGAGCTGGCATCAAAAGTCAATGGCAAAGTAGAGAATTTTTATTAAATCATGGCAAGTTATTCACTATGTGGAGAAAAAGCTTTGATCCCTACCACATACATCATCTTAAAAATAAACTCCAGGTGGTTTATAAATCTAGAAGCAAATCTATAGTACCAATTAAAAACTATAGGAAAATATCCTTGTAATTCAGTGTATGGGAAATGGGAAAATTTTATGAAATAATTTAAAAGCATATTGTGTTACATGAAAATGAAAGTGTTTTTTCTTAATAAGACAAACTGTCAGGAACTCTTAAGGTCTGTCATTTATTTTATCTGGCTTGCAACTAATAGGTGAATGTCCCATAGTTTCATGGATGCCATGGGAAGACATGAGGCTTCTGGGTCAGAGACAAAGATTTGTTACTTAGGGCACACCAGGCAGTAGGAGCTTCATGTTTGGGTCATTTCCCTGCCACATGTATTCTAAGTTTCTCTGGAGCAACTCAAATGGATACTGTAGATAGATATTCTTTAAACAGTGGATTTGCAGCATAGCCAGGAAAATCCCAAACTTAGGAAACCTTAATTTTCTATACAATTCTTCCAGCAAATTTGTCCAACTTTTGTCACACAGGGAGTTATTATCCTTATTATACTTGATATTAAATATACCCTTGACTCCAGAGGAACACATTATCTGTGTTTTACAAGGCAGTTCACTGTACAGACATCTTTGAAAAGATGACCTGGAACCAAAGCTGTCAGTTTCTCTGCTTGCAAGAAATGGAAAAAATGTGAGAGATCGTCAGGAATTGTCTGCCAACAGGACTAATTGTCAAAGTAAATACATAGGTTGCACATACAAGGATTTTGTGTGTGAGATCTTTTTTCTAACTTTCAAGAAAAAGATAGGAACTCAATAAAAAAATGGACAGAGGTTATGAATTGCTATCTCACATAGGTGAAACTCAAAACTCTGATAAGTACATAAAAAGATGCTCAATTAGAAATTAGAGAAATTAAAATGAAAATAAGTGTAAGACTTCAGTTTGTACCCATCAAATTGACAAAAGTTATAATTTGAATAATATTAGCGCTAGGACACTGACCTTTGCACCCTACTAGTAACAGTGTACCTTAAACTACCATTTTAAGAATGTTTGCCTTCATTGATAACAATATTACATGTATGCATTATGACCCCACAATTCCATTTCTGGGAATAAACTCCAACACCCCTTTGCTCACATAGGTGTGAAGATGTTCAACTCAGCACTACGTTGCCTGCTATCTACATATCCATTGTGGAATTTGCCTATGCAAATTATGGTATATCCACAATATGGAACAACATTCAATAAGAATAAGTAATATGCAAGACCTACAAAATGTAAAATATAAATAGGTTAGAAGTATAATGTTGAGTAAAAATTACCAGTATTTATAGTATAATGACATTTATGTTGATTATTAAACAGACTTACAAAATGACCCAGTAACATAGAGAACCATAGTTACCTCCCCACCATCATTCTCTATATTTTTCCCTCCTTTGTTTTTATTTATAGCTCTGATCACTACCTGAAATTAAATTATTATTGTTTTTGGAAAATCATTACTATGTTTTAATTTATGCATCTCAAATTGGCATGCACCCCACATTCACAATTATTTTTTGTGCAGATAGTTTTTGTTTCTGATTAAATTTATGTTTAACTGATACATAAGAACAAAAATTGTATGGATAAATGGAGTAATAAATAGTGATGTTTTGATATGTGTGTATGTAGTAAAATATTTTAGTCAGGTTAAACCTATCTATCTCCTCAAAGATTTACCATTTCTTTACATTATTATTATTATTATTATTATTATTATTATTATTATTATTATTTTGCGGTACTGGGGATTGGACTCAGGGGCATTCTACCTCCGAGCTATACGCTCAGCCCTATTTTTTATTCTTTATTTTGAAACCGAGTCTCACTAAGTTACGGAGTGTCTCACTAGGTAGCTGAGGCTGGCCGCGAACCCGGATCCTCCAGTCTCAGCCTCCCAAATGCTGGGATTACAAGCGTGCGCCACCACGCCTGGCTATTTCTTTACATTATTATTACTTATTTAGTATCTGTCTCTACCACTAGAGGGAAGCCACTAGGATAGTGTTGCCTGCCTTTCTCTAGTAGATCCCAGCTCCTACCATAGTGTCTGGCACAAAATATGAGCTCACAAATTACTTTTATTGAATTTTATGTTTTTTTAAGGATGCTCTTACTTCTATAGAAATAAATGAAAAAAAAATGTCTTATGTAATATGATTGTCATCAGGCCTCTATGGTCTGTGAAAATAAGTCACCTAACATCATTCACCATAATTTTTGGTTTTGCCCACATGATTACATAGCAATCTTGTATCCTAGAAACCCATTCCCACCCACTCAACCAGGTACTTCTGGGCTTCCTATAAACTGATATACTCATTTGTTGATAATCTCCATGCAGCATTTTTCTTATTCTTCTCCTGATATGGCCATTCATTCCTTCTTTCTGTCTTTTGCTAATGAAGCTTTTTAGAAGGTGACAGAGATCTATGTCCCTCCCAAGTACCTGCAATGAAATGGCAAAGCCCACCCCAAGGATGGTGTTAGATGATGGTTCCAGGGCTTACTAATCCTTAAATATCTATATAAGGATGGGTTTCCTTGCATAAAGCTGGAGAAGATCTTGCTCTCCAATTCCAATGTAGTACTTTGTGATCCTGAACTGGATTGACAAGCCTTCTCTAAACAAAGCCCAGGCACAAGATGTACCATATCCCTTTCTCCAACTGAACAAACAAGCAATTTTTGTTAATCAAACAGCAAAACATTCTTCATATCTATCAATTTTTGGAAAAACATTTCTAGAAGTTTCAGTGACCAACAAGTTTCACAAACACCTGAGCTCTGAACTGTAGCTATTCTGGTTCTTCTTGATATATTCACATCGCCAAAGAGGAAAGAACTGCAAAGAGAGGGTGGCCAATCCTGAACAAATAAAAATAAGTTGGAGAAGAGGCCAGTAGATTTGGCATTCCCTAACTCATTTGTAGCATTAGAGAAAGTGGGGCATAGTCTTAAAAACACCAAAGCATTTGAGACATTCTGTAGGAGAACTGGACTCCACTAAACATTTGGCAACAAAAATCACATCTCTATAAGACATTGAGAACTATTATTGTATTTTATTTCTTAAATTTGTTTAAAGATCCAGACATATTCCTATAGCCAAAGCAAAAGTTGTAACTATTTTAGTTTCTGGTCTGTAAGCTAAGTTTACTCTTTTGTTTAATAAAAGAGCCAAAGGTACTTCTGATAATCAGTGGGTTTCCACCATGTCTTAACTAACATTATCTTCTTTTATAAAACAGCCTCCCACAGCCTAGGCTGTGATAGACAATTCCTGAAAATATAATAACCATCACTACTTTTGTCTCCTCAATTAGAGAATTGCCGTCTTCTAAGTGAATGTCATAAACATTCTGACACAAAGATTCTATAAACTCAAGCTATCTGGTTCCAAGGGAATGGGTCATAAAGAAAACAGTTTTATAGAGACTGTTTTTTTTTGGGGGGGGGGCAGGAGAATTGAACATACTCTTTTCTCTCCTCACGACTCATTCTTAATTGTAAGATTTTTATTTTTAGAAAGTATTTTGGAGTTCTTTGCTATTGTGTAGTAAGAACACAAAATAGTCTACCTTATATTTCAAATCATGGGTCAGAGCAGGAGGCATTCTGTGTGTACTGCAATGTATGGAGAGAAGCCTATTCTCTTAGATTGGTGTGCTATAGGAGAGAACTATACACCTGGTGGCTTAAATGACAAACAGCTTTAAGATTTCTGGAGGTTAGAAATCTGACATTAGTGTGCTAATGTGTTTTATCTTTTGAAGAGAGAGATATCCGTGTGTGTGTGTGTGTGTGTGTGTGTGTGTGTGTGTGTGTGTGTGTGTGTGTTTTACTGGGTATTGAACCCAGGGGCATTTTACATCTCAGCTACATCTCTACATTCCATTTTATTTTTAGTTTGAAACAGAGTCTCCTTAAATAGCTAGGGACCTCGCTGAGTTGTTGAGACTGACCTTGAAACTTCAATCCTCCTCTCTCAGCCTCCAAGTATTGGGATTATAGGTGAGCCCTTCCTTTTTTAAAAGGGCCATAATTCTATCCTGAGAACCCCACCCTCATGATCTAATCCAATCCTAATCACTTTCCAAAGGCACTACCTCCAAATACCACTACACAGGGGGTTTATGGATTTAAGTGGGACACAACCACTCAGTTCATAAACAACTATACTCAGTTTCTAGAAGGGAATAGAATTTGTCTCTAGAGCAGAAGATTTTGCTCTTAAGGACATTTTTCTAAGTGAGAAGAGCCAGAGTGAGGAAGGTGATAAGATTTTTTTTTTTTTTTTTTTTTTGCTTAATATGTAAGCAAGTAAATGTCTAATAGTGAAAGTTTTAAGAAGGAATAACAGGTTTTCTCTAGGAATAGTGACTTCTATTTGGCTGGTGGTATTTAAGCAAAAGTTGGATAGCTGTAGTAAATCTTTAAAGTCATTCAGAGGGCCCCAGTTCCTGTCTGTGCTTCTAAAAGTTTATTTGGGGGTTCCAGCTGCATACATCTTCATCACTCAGGTGTCATTCTCAGGACTTGGGTGACGATAGTTTGGACCACTTTGAAGAGGGATAAATGTAGGTTCTCATGTCTTCCTTGGCTCCATAGGATTCAGAGGCAGAACTAGAATGAACAACATAAGAAAGGAAATGTGCTCAACAATGCATAAACATGTATTTCTGCGGCTTTTAGAATCTTGTAAGTTCCCTACATATAAAAATACATATCAGGAGCCGGGCGTGGTGGCGCACGCTTGTAATCCCAGCATTCGGGAGGCTGAGACTGGAGGACCCAGGTTCGCGGCCAGCCTCAGCTACCTAGTGAGACACTCCGCAACTTAGTGAGACTCGGTTTCAAAATAAAGAATAAAAAATAGGGCTGAGCGTATAGCTCGGAGGTAGAATGTCCCTGAGTTCAATCCCCAGTACCGCAAAAAAAAAAAAAAAAAATACATGTCAGTAGCAAACCAGGGTGCTTGTCCCCTCTTAATCAGCAATAGTGTTGATCCTATTTTTCCTTGTTTGAATTCCTTCCCTCCCAATCTGTCTCTCTACCTGTGTAAATCCAATTTTCCTGTTTCAAATTAAAGGGAACATTGCCCATAAAATAATACCCTGACTTATAAGATAGATATAATGATTCTCTGTTTTTTATTTTTCATCTATCTGCTTTGTGTGTTTGTGTGTGTGTGTATGTGTGTGTGTGTGTGTGTGTGTGTGTGTGTGTGTGTGTGTTTTACTGGAGATTGAATGCAGGGACATTGTACCTGTAAGCAACACCCCCACCCCTTTTTTACTTTGTGTTTTGAATTAATGTCTCACTAGGTTGCTGAGAGTCTCCTTATGTTGCTGAGGCTGTCCTTGATCCCATGATCCTCCTGTCTCAGCCTCCCAAGTACTAGGATTACAAGCATTCGCCACCATACCCAACTTCATCTATTCTGTTTAGCACTTAGAAGATACTCCTTTTCTAGCCCTGGGCTTATTCTACTACCTACTATTTTTTATTCTAGAAATGCCTTATCTATTAGAAACTGAATTTTTTAGAACATAGATGTGTCTAATACAGTTTTGTACCCCTTAAAATGTCTTAATACTCTAGTTAGTAAATCTCAGTGGATGGATATTAAATGAATGGATGAACAAGTAGAACATTCTGAGTAGAATAAAAAGGTCAACTTCGCCTCACTGCTGTAGAATTCCTCTCCGTCTTTTCCTACTCATATATATGGTCTTTTGTTTTAGACTTTGAGACCAGAAAATGACAAGACCAAGAAAATATGAGGCATAGAAAGTGGAAGTTTGTTCAGGGCATATGTGACTTTATGAAATATCGCTTTCAAGAATCAAGTTACAATTTTTACCCTTTCAAATAAGCAAGATGGTGTATGCATGGAGATAGAAAGAGGAAAAAGAACAATCTATGTTCCTCAGCACAAGAAGTATCAAGACAGGACACGATGGAAAAGTGACTTTCCTTTTAGAAAGGCAAACTTTGTCAACAACATTGCGTGTAAGAAAAGTAGAGCAATTTCAAGCAACTTAAATACAAAGGAAAAAGATTTTTGAAGCACTAGTGACTCTTTTCCACATTTCCCTTTAGGCTCTATCTACAAGGAAAATATTCCCCTATATTCCACAGCAATATATCTTATGTTTTAATATGCAGCAACTGTCAGCCAAGAAGCTGAAGCACAGACGTTGCACAGTCACCTTGGCACAGTGTTCTTATTATATGTTCAGACGGTTAATACCCAGAACAGCAAAGAAGGTGATAGCCAGATATAACAGTCACAATCCTTGTGGTGGAAAATAAAGTTGTCAGGCAAGCCAAAATATAATTTCTCCTATGGCTTTTCTTTCCGGGGAAATACTTCTGAAAAACACCTTTCTAGCACAATAGTCATTGAATCAAATGATATATTTTTAGACACCACTAAGCATTCTTTTTTTTCTTTCTCTTCCACTTCCAGAAATTTCAGTACATCTGGAAAGAACAGCAGCAAAGAACAGGAACTGGTATATTTGTGCTTGACTCCTACTGGGCATGTTTCATTTAATTTCCTCTATTTTTATGACACTTTCCTGTGCTGCTAGTCCAGACATTCAGTAAAACACCTCACCGTGTAGAAATTCTAAGGAAAGGAAAATCTAAAGAGTCTGACAAGTTCTGAGTATCTCTGATTACCAGAGTGATCGAGAAAGACAATCAAGAGCAGAAGTTCAGGGCCTCAACAACCACTTTTCTGGGGTCTCCTGGTTTCCCTGTATAGAATCCCCTGCTGTTTCGTACCTTGAATCCATTGCCAAACAAACCTTCTTGTACATGTGTTTGTTTCTAAATACTACCCACCTCCTCAGTTTCAGAAGAAAGTACACAAAGAGTCATAGCTATGATTCAGTTTTCCATCCATCAGTCTATAATCAGTTTTTCTAGAACTCATTGCTCTCATTTTTTTTTTTAATTAAGAACACAGTAAGTACTTATGAACACTACCTAGAGCAAGATTATGGTATGATAGAAGCAGGAAGATATTAGACATGGGACATTCAGGTCAAAACTAGGTCAAGAATTAAGCTTAAAACCTGATAGAGGAGCAAGACAAGGTAGGATTATCTGGGGGCCTAGAGAAACAGTTTAGAAAAAGATTGCAAGTAAATAAAGAATACTGAGCACTTAGTTCGAGTGCAATGCATCTAAAAAGTCACTAACTTTTACATATTAACAATATGTGAATGAATTTCAAATCCTTGCCTAATAGCTGGACTCCAGGTTGGGAGAGTCTGTGGGAGGCCTGGGTGGCCATAACATTTGAGAGCAGAGAAAAAGACAAAATGAGGCAGCTGCGAGTACAAAAGAGAAATTCTGACAACTCTGTAAATTTTCAGGGTATGAGTCTTGGCTTATTTAAAATATAGTAAATTACATTTTTCCTTTACTGCACTTTCTCTCTGAGACAGAAGACTGTCAGCTAGAAAGAGAAAAACTCCCCCATCATATCTTTATTGAGAAGGATGATAAATTCCTTAGTTTAAAATAGAATCCTCCCTTCATTTCCTTCCTTCCTTTTGTCCTTTTCTTCTTCTCTCAATTCCTTCTTTTCTTCCTAATTTAGTCTACAAACCATCAGGCCATCCATGATGTGGCAGCTTGGCAGGGGCTTCCGGAATCCCAGTGAGATAAGAACTCTGGGCAAGGGTACTGGAGGCAGCTTGGTGTCAGTTATTAGAGCATGGCAAGTTGAGGAAGATATCTAATGGAAGGGGCTGGTGGGGGCCAAGTGTGTCAAGGGGAAGTGTCAGTGGTAGTTACCAGTATAGGGATGAGAGACTAAGCAGGTTGAGGAGTTTGACCCTATCAGATGGCAGGGTAGGGGAAAGGGTGATTGGTGATTGCTTTCATTAGAGTTGGGATTATTTAAAGGGAAATGAGAAAATAATTTTCTATATTGTGAGTCATTGAATCAATTTTATTCCTGCTGCTTCAGAGAGTCACAAATATGGGAAAGGAAAAAAGTGAAGTGAATCATTTTATATTAAATTTGGAATGGAAATATGAATAGGGACGCATAGTTCTCAATAGAGATAGTTAGCTAGAAAGACAGATAATATGATTATACATAATATGATTTACTTATTTTCTAGTTCTGTCTTTTGAGAGAACCTGAGAACAGTGATATTCCACTTACAATGAGCACATCTTTCACTCAGATTTTGGCTTCTAAACACCATCTTCCACTAAAAGGAATCATGACTCCTTAGAGAAATTGCAGATTCTAAGACTATGTAAGGTCAGGTACGGATGAGCCAGAACATATTTTTGTTCAAGTAGATAATAAAATGATCTAAAAATTACATACCCATGTTAAAACACCCTCCCCTACACACACATGCCAGTTTGAAGGGTCTCCCACTGGTCAAATCTGGTACTGCTTTGTAATAGACGTAAGTAATGATAGTAACAGATTATAATATATTTAATAAAAATAAGGTAATAATAATAAATTCGTTGTTTACACCATGAAGATAAAAAAATTTGATTACTAAGATTCCACAAGACCAAAATTTCAATATAAACTTGAAAATAATGTTGTCATAATTTGTCTATCAAGTGATTCTCTACCTGTAAATTTGTAATTTTTTCTTGGCATAAATTCGAAATTCGTAAGATAAACATTTAACAGTAAATAAGAAAATGCAATTAAGTAAAAGAAAATACATAGGAAGAGTATCTGAATACAAGAGCAGAAACATGTATATATGTTGGAATACATAAACTGTCAATTGAAGTAAAAGATTCTAACATTAGCACATATTTACTATTAGACAAATAATATGCTTTCTGAGGGAAAATAGATTCTTCTAAAAGAATATGGAACATCAAACATCAAATGAAGTTATTGCTGGTTATCTGTTCTCTAAAAAAGGCCTCTCTTCTTAAAACTAATATTTCAGAGAAGCTCAAAGAAGCATCACAGGTTGAAAGAAATATAGTGTAATATGTAGACATAGAGTTGCTATAAAGCGTAGAAATATTTTATGTTCATATGTGGATGCAAATTGGGAGACCACCTACTATTTGTAATAATAGAGTTTTAAAAATATCAATTTAAGAGATTAGTTCTACTTACTGGTCATAGTGAGTATATTTCTGATATTTTTATCTTTGACCCTAATAAAAAAAGGAAGATTTTGGCATATAATATGCTTCCAATATAATGAATCATAATTATAATAGCAAATATTTGGTGGGCTTCCCTTAGTTGTCTAAAGTTATCAACTGGCTAGGAACTGGACACAGAGTTGAACACAGAGTTTCTTGGCAAGAAAGATCATATGCTTGGTAATTTGTCCTTTGCATATAGTTTAGAACAGCTCCAGACTTCAAAAAAGTATTTACAAACTTCAGAAGTTATGACAGAATTCTGGAAAGGATGCTCTATTATTTAAACAGAAAATGTAAACTGATCTCATTGAAAATCTAAAAAAAAGCCTGGATGTACTTATACTGACATTTATAAAGAATATTTTTATATGTTGTGTAGGCTACAACTCAAAAAACTTTATCTTCTGAGAATTACAGTTCAAATTTCCATAGTTTTCTACCAGCTGTATGGAGATAACTGAGCACTGTCTTCATATTAATATATAGACTTTCTAGAGATTTACTGAGTGCTTACAAGAGCTATATTTACTGTCTACTAGAATTACTACCCAGTGAACTTAAATAACGTGCATTTAAATGAATAATATATAATTTAGAGCAGAAGGGTTTTTTTTTAAGTTAAGTGTGATTAAGTACATTGCTTCCTAATTTGCAATTATTATTCATGCTAGTTTCTGCTCATTCTTGAGTAAAACTAGCCATCCCAAATCTTCATTGGGCCATTCATGATTTTATGGTACTTGTCACTGGTTACTCACCTGGGAGTTAAAATGCCCTGTTCAAGTTTCAAAAATTTTATAGCCTTTTTTTCTATCTTCCATAGACTTCCACTTTCCTTTTTTATTCTTCTATTAAAAGAGACATAATTAATTTCCTCTTTGAAACCATCAGGACAAAGTCATAACTTACTTTCCAAGTTCTACGTTTTCTCTCTGCTTTTTCTTCTTCCTTACATTCCAACAAAAATTATACAGTTGAACTAATATAATAGTGTAGAAAAGTGATGATCTTTTACAAATTTCATATAAATGTTATCTGCACAAGTATTTTAAAGTTTTTTCTCTTAATACATTTCCCAATCAGATATTTCATAAATTGCTTTTACTTCCCCCATCCATGTCTAATAATGTCTTAATAAATTCAAATCTGTTGAAAAACTATAAAAATCTCTAAAATATTTGTGCTCAAGAAAAGAGTGGGAAAAAAAAGAAAAAAGAATAGAGATGCAGACAGACTAGTCAATAAATATCTTGATGCAAATACTGAAAATAATTTGAGGACTGGCAAATGTTGAGTATATTTTGTCTTCCCAGAAATCTACCCCCAGGGAGAGTCCAGAAAGGCTCAAGTGATGAGCCTGGTCACTGTACAAAGGCCCAGTTCAGCCCTGACTTTAGACAGGACCAAGTCTTCAGGAAACAATGAAAGAATTCAGAATATCAGAATATCCCCTTTCCTTTGCTTTTGAAAACTCTTTCCTTGTGGAGAATTTAGAATTTAGAAAATTCCAATTTTCCCTCAAGGATGCAACCTGACTTGTCTTGAAAATTCTGTTGAGATTCAAGTACTGGGAAACAAGGGCCTGGGTCTTTAGTTCTGATTTAAGACTAAGGGAAAGAAAACGTAATTCTTGAAGCTTCCGCAGTTAACCAATTTGACTAACATTTAGTGACCAGAAAGAATACAAAGGTGCTAGCCCAACTTGGAATAAATGGTTGTATTTGTTGGGGACACAATCTGCATTTCATACCTTGGAAATACAAGAATAATCCATAGGTAAGTGGGTGTGAATGTAATCCCAGTGGTGTATGGGAGAAGTATCTTGTGAAGCTAGCAGGTGTGACTCCAAATCTGGAAACAGCTGGACAGCTTCTCATAGTGAATGTCATTTGTCGTCTTATTAACAATTGTCTTGATTAATAAAAAATTCTTTGTGAGGGAAATGCTGAAAAGTGTCCTGTGATCGGCAACATGAGAGGTAAATGATACTCTGAGCAGTTGTGTCTGCCACAGAGAAATGAATGCATGGTGGTCACCAGCTGCTGATTCTGGACTTCCTAAGAGAGAGAAACGAAAACAATTCTTCCTTTTTTTTTTTTTTTTTCGGTACTGGGGATTGAGCTCAGGGGCATTCTACTTCCGGACTATACCCCCAGCCCTATTTTTTATTCTTTATTCTGAAACAGGGTCTCACTAAGTTGCAGAGTGCCTCACTAGGTAGCTGAGGCTGGCCGTGAACCCAGATTCTCCAGTCTCAGCCTCCCAAATGCTGGGATTACAAATGTGCACCACCACCCCAGCTCTTAAGACACTATAGAAAAACAAAGTACTCCTGAAGAGCAAAGGCATTTTCATCCTATAAATGTCTTTTCAAATTTTGCTAGTACTCAGGTATATAGTTTGTATACTTTTAATTTGTTAAGTATATATTATTCTTTTAAAATCTTTTGAAATTTATTTTTAAATCAACACATAAAACATACAACATAAAACATGTACATATTTATGAGACATGATATACATTATTTATAACATTATTTATGGGTAGTATGTGGTCTTTCTTTTTTTTTGTAGCACTGGTGATTAAACCTAAGGGAATTCTACTACTGAGATACATTCCATAACCCCTTTTCATATTTTAAAATTTTAAAACAGGATTTCACTAAGTTACTGTGCACTGGCTTCAAACCTGTGTTTTTCCTGCCTCAGCCTCCTAAAAACACTATTGTATTTCAATACATGCATACATTGTGAAATGTTCAAAATCAGGTTAAATGTATCTATCTCTTCAAATATTTATCATTTATTTTTGGTTTATACATTCAAAATCTTTTTTAAAGCTTTTTGGAAATATACAGCACATTATCATTATCTATTATCCCTCTCCTCTGCACCCTACTGTGGTAGCTATTGAACACTAAGATTTCTTATTCCTACTTAACAAGAGCTTAGTATCCATTAAAAAACATGTTCTTATTTTGGCTCTTCTATTTTATATAGTATTTCTATTTTCATGCACTAACATAATTGACAGTTCTGTAGAGGACTTTATTGCAAATACTATGTTATAATATTATCCACATAGTCTGATTCATAACAGTGTTGTCACATCTGACCAGGTAGTTCTAGAGAAGGAATATGCCAACATGTAATGCTATATCCTTAGGTAACATTGTGAATTACTAAAATTTATTTTGGAATTTTTAGCTACAATATATGATGGAAACAGAACTGTTTGTATTTATGTTTCTGTGCAATTTTTTGCATGTAGTTTATAATTTCTGTTTTTATAGATAAGTTTTTTATTACCATGTCGATTTTTTCAGTGAATAATGGCTAGAAACTTTATATATTTGCACATGTGTGTAATATCAAGCCTTCATCATATATCAAGATACTTACATGTCTCATTATAATTTATAAAATGATTTCCATTTTTACATAATACCTAAACATTTTCTGGACAATCCTTTGATGATTTATTTCCTTAATAATATTACACTTATTTCTCTATAAATAGGCCTTTATTAAACAGAATTACCTATTGCTCCACAGTGAGATAAGACAGAAATCTCTATAGCAAAAACAAATAGTAATAGAAGTAAAAGGCTTTCCTATAATAACTGTAAAAAAGGCTCTAAAGGTTTTAGCCTTAATTTTCCATTTGAAGGTGTATTTTGCCCACTGAAAATGAGTAAAAGTTGTAACACAGAAATGTATAATAGATATTCTTATAATATAACTGTTTGCATCTACTACTGGTAATTCTATTTGTTTTATCGTATCTCTCAAAATTTACCAGAATATATATTACTTTAATAATTCTTTTTATGTCAAGATAATTTAAATTGTATGAATATTTCAATGCACAATTTTTAAAGTCTGAGGATTTGTGATTATCTCATAATTTATGTTAATAGTTAGTAGGTACAGTGACCCTATAGTCTTCCAACTGATATCACCATCCACTGGGACCTATCTAGAAGAATAATCTATTTGTCTGTCTAGTCTTGGAGTAACTTCTTAGTGTCTGGATGAATTATTTTTCAGTTATTCTTTATGCATTCACATGATTCAGACCATGTAAGTTGATTATAAAATGTAGATTCCTAGGTTCCAACAAATCTATTGAAATAATTTCTGTGGGGAACCTCAGGTATCTGAATTTATAACAAGTTCCCCAGTTGATTCCTATGTACATGAAAATAATAAAACTGAAGCTCTAGGGGGTTCCCTTTTCTATTATAATAACAGAAAGGTCAAATATAATGAATGATGTGTTGCTCAAATTAAAGAACACTTAAAAATAACCAATATTTAAAGGTACAATATAAATTAGCTTTCTACATCAATAATCTAGAAATTTTAATTATCCCTCCAAGATATTTGAAATAAAAATTGGTTCCTTTGCCTATAAAAATATACAAGGGAACATTTTTCTAAACATATGTTGCTTGATTTTCTTTTTTGATTAAATATAATTTACCATTTTATTGAAGAATTACATATATATATACAGAAGTGCCCAAAGGCTGATAAGACAGTTGTATAATTTTTCATAAAGTGAGAACACCCATGTCATCAGAGTACATATCTAAAAAGAACATTGTTGGAAACATTTTTACTTGTTGCTAGGCACTATCGTCTCCTCAAACTACTATGTCTTCTCTATTTCAATTTATAATGTACCAATATGTAATACTACAGATTAGATAAGACTAAATTTTAATGTGTGTGTGTGTGTGCGCAGGTATATACAATTATATAACTATAATTTGAACGAATTTACTGGGAGGTAACTTGGAGGTGAGGTTGTAGTTGGAGAAAGTAGATCACTGGGGCCTGACTATGGGGACCATATCTGTCCCAGTTCTTTCCTCTCTTTGCTTCCCAACTTCCATGAGCAGCTCTCCTCCACCATGCCCTGCTTCCATGATGTTTCTGCACTGGAGCCTGCTGATCAGAGACTGAACCTCTGAAACTAGGATTGAAATGAACCTTTCCTCCTCTAAGTTGTTCTTGTCAGATATTTTGGTCGCAGCAAGAAAAAGCTGACTAACACAATGCCCTTCCTTTTCTGGATTATTTTCCTCAATATATTGTTCTTGAGATTCATCTACGATTGTTGCCTATTACTATTTATTCTCATGGTTGTATAATATAATACTTAATTTTATTGAATATCCACACTTTACTATAGGTAGAAATACCTGGGCCATACAATCCAGTTAAGAAGATGAGTGTATTTAACTTTAGTTGATGGTGTGCTGATAATGTTTAGCAGTTGACTCAGGGGTGAGGGCACTCTGATTTATAGCATTTGTTAATTTTTGTGTTAAAACTATTTCCATCTTTGAAAATATCAAGCAACTAGTGTTGGATCTTGGGATCTGGTTGACATAACTCCAGCACACTTGTATCAGATACTGACAAACAAATTTCTAAAGAGGTTTACAACCCCATCAGCATGTGTGAAAGAATTCTAGATGTTCCACATGTGCTGGGGATTTTTACCATTACTGTTGCTTTGTTTGCTTGTTTTGAGCAATTCTAGTGGGGATGTGGGGCTATCTATTGTGGTTTTTATTTGCATTTCCATGATGATCGATGAAGCACTACATTTTTACAATGTATTTATTGGCCAATTGAATATCCACTGATGTGTGTGCATCTACAATCTATTTTTTCCTACTAATTTGTCTGCCTTTTTCTCTCTCTCATTTTATATGAGTTTTAAAATCTGACTTAACTAAAATGAATTTCTCTCTTCTTCATCAAAACTCTTAGACTGCTGGATATCTGATACAGAGTCTCAGAGTACCAGGTTAGATTTTGTGCTGCAAACTGATGGGGCCTACTGAGTCTACAGTAGCAATCTCCCTGAATGATTGATTATTTTATTTATTTATTTATTTATTTATTTATTTATTTATTTATTTATTTATTTAGGTACTGGAGATTTAACCCAGACATTCTATCTCTGAGTTATACCCCCATCACTTTTTACTTTTTGTTTCAAAGCAGAGTCTCACTAGCTTGCTGAAAGCCTTGCTAAGTTGCTGAGGTTGGTGTTGAACCTGAGATCCTCCTGTTTCAGCCTCCTAAGTATTGGGATTACAAGTATGCACCACCATGCCTGGCTTCTCCCTGATTTTCAAAAGCATAAAGCAGAGTGTTATACTTTTCACTTAAGAAGTTTCTAGTAACTGTTTTGTGAAGTGGGAAGAAAAACATCCTTCACTATAACTTAAAGTTCTCCACATGATCTACCAAGTCTTTGCCTGCTTTACTCTTCTTCCATTACCCCGTTCACTGGCTGCTGTCTGGAGATCTTGCTCAACTCCCCCTTCCCTCAGGACCTGTGACCTTACTCTTTATGTGCCAAGAATGATTTTCACCAGATTTATACCTGGTTCTTTGCTTTGATTAATTTAATTCTCTACTTAGATATGCTCAGAGTAGCCTTTTCTGACCAACCTACCAAAGGTAACCACTCCTCTTGCAAACTCAATCACCTCATTACAGTTACTAACACCAGAAACAACCATATTTGTTTGTGCATTCCTATTTTCTACCAATTAACTTTTAAATATGTTCTGCAAGAAAGATACTTGATGTCTTTAATTCATCCTGTATCTAATGTTGTATCTAATTCTTACAACATAGCCAGATGCATAATTAGAATTACTGAATAAGTGAACAAAATACTTTAAAAATTTTTTGATTTATTTATAAACTTCTGCTCTTAGAGCATTGTGAATAATTGCAAACATCATTTGGACCTTAGCTAAGCGTTATATTTCCTGTTTTTTAAAAATGATTTTATTGTGGTAAGAACACTTAACATAAGATCTACTTTGTTAACCAATTTTTAAGTGTATGATAAATTTTTGTTGATTGTAGGTACAGTGTCATACAACAACTCACCAAAGCATATTCTATAATTGTCAGCCAAAGTTTTATGCCAGTTGACTAGTAACTCCTCCGTTTTTCTTTCTGATCCAGTTTTTGGATACCACCATTCAATTCTCGGGTTCTATGAATCTGACTCTTTTTGATGTTTTACATCATTAGAATCAGGAAGTATTTATGTTCCTGTGACGAGTTTATTTCATTTAGCATAATTATCTCAAAGCTTTATCCATATTGCAGAATTTCTTTCTTTTTAAAGCAAGGTTTTGGAGGAACTCAAGTTAGGGACCAAGACAAACTTCAAAAGACAGGAAATGACAAATCAAATAAAGGCAAGCAGGAGGATGTACTTAGGAGAGATACTAGCAAACAAAACTAGCAAGGAAAGTAAGAGATCCAGGGAGGAATTCTTGAGAATAATATTTTATCACTGCAGGGTTTCTTTTGAAGTTATATGCAAAATCTTGAAGTTAATGTTGCAGCATCTGACCCTAATGTGATAGATTTCCAGTCTTACCTCATTCCCTCTATTGCGAGTGGGAGTTCTGGTCTTCTTGTAGAAGTGGAAAAAGAATGTCAAGAAGAATAGAGATTTATTTATTTATGGATCATGGTATCTCAGGTTTTCTTTTATGAACCATGCAATTTCTACTCACTGCAACCAGTCATATTATGGCAAGGCTTCAATGCTTCTCAGATGACAGATTTATGTTCCATTCTTAAGTGAGATGCTGGCTGTGATGTGATAGGATATGGTTAGGCTGAAGGGGATTAATGCAAAATGAGAGATGCAAGAGATGGGTTAATTGTAGAGTGGAGAGGAATTTGAGAAGGACTATAGTAAGGTTGTGATGATTGTTGTGCAGATTTCTGTTAAGTGGATGAGGGAAAATGATGGCAGGGATAGGTTTGCCCCTTGGTACTGGTGTGTTCCTTGGGACCTTGGCATTAGGTTGAGGACGGTTTTTATTCTGATGCTATGAGAAAATGGTTAAGACAACTTATTCAGATTGTGACCAGGAGATTTTATATATATATATATATATATATATATATATATATATATATATATATATATATATATATATATAATTTTTGTCCTTACATGACCCAGTTTCTGCAAAGTCACATTAAAATAAAACACAGATGATTTGAGGACTGTGCAGAAACTATGAGGCATAATGTTTTGCTTTCTCCTTCTTAATAAGTCCTGCTGAGGCATTTCATTCTGTCCATAACATAGGAAGTATACTATAAATGCTTTCACATTGTAATTTTCTCTTTCCATAATTATATATTCAGACCAAATAAAACTGTTTCTATTCATTTATGCCATTCTGTCTATTTCACTTGCTCCTACCTCTGTCTTCCCCCCTTTCAACACATTGTCATGCACCATGTATTAGTCAGCTTTTTACTGCCGTAAACAAAATACTTTCCAAGATCAACTTAGAAGAAGAAAAGTATATTTTGGTATATGGTTTCAGAGTATTCAATACGTAATCAACCAGGTTTCTTCTTTTTGACATGAGGCAAGGCAGAGCATCATGGTGTATGGTGTTCTGCTCATCAGAAGGAAGAAAGAAAGCTGCTCAGCTCATGGCAGCCAGGAAGCATGGGGGGGGGGGGCGTTCTAGAAGCCAGGGAGAAGATTAAACCCTTCTAGGACATACCCCCAGTATTGTACTTCTTTAAAGAGGTCGTACCTTATAACCTTGCTGCACTGGGGACCATGCTTTCAATACATGACCTTTTGCAGGGCATTGTAGATACAAATAATAACACACGTGTCTCTCACATCTCACCCAGAACCTTCCCCTCTTTTACACTGCACCACTCCTTTGTATTGGTATGGTTGCTGGGAAAGTGGAGTCTCACAGACAGCCTGCAGCTTGGATTTGAGCTGCAGTTGAGAAGTCAATAGATGACTTTTCACACAAGAATCCCCAGGATTCAGGGAAGAAAGCAAAGAATATTTGTATACTAATGATTTTTCCCCTATTACATTGCTATTGTGAAGGTAACATTGTAGAGATGACTTTGGGAATTTGACAATGAAGCATTAAGGAAGGAAAAACAGAGCATTCTTGTCAGGCATGATGTGTGCTACCATGAAAATTTTTTAATGAGCAATTAAATAGCCTAGTTGATTTGTTCATTTGTTGTATAGTGCCAGAAGTTTTTTTTTAGGAGTTCCCTTGAACTGTGTAGTCTTCATCTGATAAGGAGAGATAAAATGATGATACATGAACTTTAGTTTTAAAACTTCTGAAGGGGAATATGCCAAAAATTAGAAGATAAACTAAGAGTTGGAGTTGAAGTTATGATCTAAAAAGCTATCACTCAAAAGTATTTCTGAAGTTGTGGTATATAAAATAGTGTGTATATTCACAGAAAAAAAAAAACCTCACATTTCTAGGATAGATAGTAAGTTATCCATGATGAAATATAAAGATAAAGATGATCAGGAAAGAAAGACAGATAGATGCAGAGATAAGAACTAAAAATGGGTAGAAATGGCTTCTAGATTCCTAGTTAAGTTCTTGATAACAGCATTAGATGTTACAATTAAAAACTAAGAGAAAGGAATTTAGATAAATCCAATTTTATTGGACATAATTTTGTTAAAGTAATTTAGTTAAAAGCAAAAGTTGGTCAGCTATTTTAGTTAAAATAGCAATAGGTTTAATGAAAACACCCAGACCCTGGCTTTTCTAATTTCAGTTATTTTTTGGTGCAACATTGGGACACTTTGTAGACCTTCATATATTATCATATATTCTTTTCCAATTTATTGGGTAGTTTTCTGCTTTTGTGCCTTTTAATATCTTATATGGTTTTAGTCATAGTATTCTTTTATATTTAACAAATTCTTTCTCATTATTCACTACTTTTTATATTCACATTTTAAATACATGATAAAATGATTTCTCTAGTACTCTATTTAACATGAGAACATGTTAGAATAAAATAAACATTTGTCAAATTTCCTAAATAATTGTAATTCTAAAATAATGATATCCTATTTATAAGGACAAATAAGACAAAATATTTATATGATATATAATAAGCTATTTTATAATTTATAAAAGAATTTGTGTAGATAACAGAAAAGCTAATAAATGATTTAGATGAGGAAATTCATTATTTTTCATGCTTCCATTTTTATAATTGTATTTTAAAAAATAAATCATGTATTTGCCTTTTAATATGGAAATAGAGAAAGAAAACAATAATAAATTGAACCACTAAAAAAGAAACTGAGAAATTTAAAAACTAAATATCTGTACCTGAAAATACAAATTTGACTATAATTAGACCCATTTTATTTATATGACTATGCTTTCATTTTTGTATAGGGAAAAAATGAAACATATTTTTCAAAACTCAGACACTTTGTGGAATATTTAGGTTGTTCTCATGTTTTCCTATGAAAAATGAAAAAGTGGGCATACTTGGCTAAGAATTAATTAGAAATACAGGTAAAAAATAGAGAAATAGGCAAGTAATGTAGGAATAATTGGGTAATAATTAGCATTGAAATTAGGAAAAGAATATATATCTAGAAAATACTAATTCATGAAAAAATGCAAACTCTACAACATGTATCAAAATGGCTTACATAAATTATGATATATTATAAAGTACTGTTATGATTTCAATTATAATGACAATAAGACATATTTACATAGTATATAATATGCACTTTTGTTGCTTTAGAAAATGATTTTAAAAATATTAAGAAGGTTGATGGGGGTTGCACAATCTACAACAAAATAACATAATAATACTTGAAAAAAATCAGTTCTTGATAGTTCTTATACATGCTATTTTCAAAATAGTTCAAAATACTTCTTATACATATTTTAACATGGTTCTTATACATATAAGTTTTTAACAAATTATTGTGTCAAAAGCAGATTTCAGCTAACCTATAGTCAGACAATAAGCAGGTTTATTTTTTTCCTACCACATACATCCTGAATTGTATTATATTATATATTAGGAACCTCAGGGTTACTAGACATCCTGGCTAACTTGGAGAAGGAATCATGTAGGATCAAATAGATATAATCAAATATGAGAAAAGACAGAGTCCTTGGGTGTGAGAATTTGCTAAGGGAACATTGTAGACACATGTAAGTAAATCTAAAGGAATCTTCTGAATATGTGTTGTAGGTTAAAGGAAAAGGTGAGTGATTTCTGGGACCATGAGTCTTTTTGATTGTACTAATGCACTAATGTGTAGGTGGGGAAGTCTGGGTACTATTTTTTTTTTTTTATTTTCCATTTGTAAAATAGAATTTCCAAGAAGCTTCTCTGGTATTTGCTTATTCATGTAAAAAAAAAAAAAAAAAAAAAAGAGGGCATGTATAAGGATATCTAGTCCAGCAGGATGGTCTAAAATATATACATATATAGGTATAAATATTATAATTTTTATCAGTAATAAAATGGTTAGATAATATGTGAAGTCATAAAGAAATCACTGTGTGGCAGTTGAAAGATTTAAACATACAGATATGGAAACATTTTTAAGTCCTACTATCATAAGAAAATAATTTTGTAGAAATATTTATATATTTCATTTATATTAAGACAAGAATATATGTTCTATATATTTCAACTTTATATCACTTATGCATGCATTTATTTAAATGCATAAAAATGTTCTAAAGATTACAAACCATATTCCTTTCATTCTCTCTGTATAGTGAAATAAGGGGGCCCTAGTGGAGAATTTGCACTTTTACCTAATAAACTTCCATATTGTCTGAATTTGTTATATACAAATATATTTCTTTGTTACTTTTAGGTGTGCAAACACAAAAATCTTGAGTAACTCAAATAAATAAGGCAGTAAATGGGAGAACATTTAATATTTTAAATCTTTAAGTGGCTAACATTTCCGTGAGACCTCAAACTGTTACCTCCTCTCAGAGGGTTGTTTTTCCCTCACAGAAAAGAAAGGAGAGGAAAAGTGAGAAGATAATCATTGGAGACCTATGACATGTCCAGAGATTACTTATACTCATGAGAATAATAAGGAATAATATCTTTAGAACTATTTATGTCAGATGTGGCCAAATATTGCCATACTGTTCCATGTTTCAATATGAAATGAAAAGATTAGACTTTTCATTAAGAAAAGGAAATTCCATAAGGATTTCCTATGGATGACTTTCCCCTAAAATGTGTTTAGTGATGACCATAGCTAATGAATTACAACATAATGGTTAGCTAATTGAAGTTCTCTTTCAAAGACACTTAAGCATTTCAAGTTGACAAAGTCTTGTCTACATATGCAAGATGAATTAGGTAATTATCCAATAAATCAGAGGGAAAAACCCTATTACAGAGCAAGATATGGGTGAAGGCTGTTTCTGTTTCTGAGATTGATGGCTTAAATTAGCTGAATTTACTATCTTCCTAATTTTGCTAGTGCAGGAATGACCAAACACTTTTCCTAATGTGTTAGTGATACAGATATGGCCTTTAATGACTATTGTGAAAAAATAATTGAATTGAATATAGATGTGCTTTAAAACATTTTGTGTTCATATAAGTCTATCATTTTGCTACAGTGTCCAAGGCATATATATTTAAAATAGATAAGAAATTAAGACACAACCAAGCAGAGAAATGTGCAAAAATGTGAACAGGCAGCTTACTAAAGTGGAATCACAAATAGCTAATTCATCTATGACAAAAATACTGAATCTTATTAAAAATCAGGGGAATGAAGGTAAAATCACAATTAATTGTCATTTGACACAAATAGATTGGGAAACATTTAAAAATCTAATAGTACAAGTGTTTACAATATTGAATCTCAATCAGTGGCTCTTTGGAGATCAACTTGGTTTTACCTTGTAAAGATAAATATGCACATTACCTATAAACACAGCAATTTTACTCAGATTATAATCTAAATTCTCATCTATATGCCATAGATATTATACTCAACAATTTTCATAGCTGCATTTTAGCAAAAGTAAAACTTAGAAAAAACTGTCTCAAACAAGAATGAACAAATGAGTTACACATTTAAACATTCATGCATCTCAAAAACATAATATTGAGCAATAAAAGCAAATCACATGCATATAATTCTACATATATATGACTTTATTTAACATTAGGAAAGTAAAAATCAGGTAAATGAAATAATTTACTGAGTAATATTCATATTTTAGCATAACTTATTAATAAATCCAGCACAATAGAATTTTTTTATTATGCTTTTATTGGTGCATTATAGTCTCACATCAGAATTTTAAAAGTCTTGATAATATACAATGTTGGCTAAATGAGTATTTGTCTTATTATTCTTAATATGTTGTATATATTTTTAGCATATATAGTTTTAAATCACTATGGAAAATATGACAAAAATTATGAAGCTGAAACATGAATTCCTTTTAGGGCAAGTCATAAGTTGGGAGTTTTTCCTCTCTGTATTTAAAAGTGTCATCTCATCTATATTTAAGGCATTAAATATAGACTCATGCACCTTTGGTAAAATTATTGAAAAATTATTTTCGACAGGGTTTCATGTTTCCTTGATTACTTATTATACCTTATTTTCACTTACATAAACCAGTTTACACACACACACACACACACACACACACACATACGCACACACACACACACACACATACACACACACAACAGTGAGTTACCATGGCACTTAGGCTTGGTTTCCTTTATTTATTTATTTATTTATTTATTTATTTATTTATTTATTTTTGCGGTACTGGGGATTGAACTCAGGGGCATTCTACCTCCGAGCTATACCCCCAGCCCTATTTTTAATTCTTTATTTTGAAACCGAGTCTCACTAAGTTGCGGAGTGCCTCACTAGGTAGCTGAGGCTGGCCACGAACCCGGATCCTTCGGTCTCGGCCTCCCGAATGCTGGGATTACAAGCGTGCGCCACCACGCCCAGCTTGGTTTCCTTTTTTTAAACAAAATATTTTCTGATTGAAAAGAAAGCCAATCTATACTATGGAGTCATGAGAGACAGGTGAGTGGTGGGTACTGGGGGAGTAGTTAGATTTTAGAAGAACTAGGGTATCCTAGAATCATTCCCACAGAGAAAGTTTATGACACATGCTGTCTCCGGCTGCTCCTTGAAGCAGTGAGGAAGACCAGTGAAGGAGGTCCAGGGGAGCAGAGCAGAATGGCTAACAGACTGGAAGCCAGGTGGATACTGTCCAGTACAAGCTGGGCTGCTGACAAAGGGACAGGCCATTCAATTAACAATCCAGCCCAAGGAAAAAAGACTATCATGTTGAAAAACAGACATGATCCCTAAATAGAGAATTCTGAAGATAAGTCCTTCTTAATGATGAGAATTAATGATTGGAAGAAGCCTAGACTTGAAAGCCTGGGTCACTGAGCACCAGCAACTTTATTTTTGAATCATGTTTTCATTGTGACACTTCTGACTGGTAATCATTGACTTGGCAGAGTAGGAATTCGCACATTGAGCTACAACTGAAATATGCTAATCATATAATCATATCTTTACAGCTTTGTAAAGAGTTTCATCACAGAAAAAGCTAATATCACTGATTTGCAGCAAGCATGATAGGGGAAACACATATGTTATGGATTTACTAATTTTGACAGCTCTTTTTTTATAGCAGACAGACGGCATTATTGCTGAGACAGCTTCAAGGAGCTGTTTATCAATTAAAGAAAGCATGAAAACATCAAAAAGCATTTGGGCCAAAGCTTGGGAGAACTGTGGAATTATGAGAACAAAAAAAAGAAAGACAGGTAAAAATTCTTTTCTGTTTTGAGGAGCTCAGAATAAAATACTTTCCCTGAGATAATGAGAGAGAATGGTTTGATGCAGACAGAAATGGTACTAAGTGCTCATTACTTTTAACTGTGCAATTTAAATACTCAAGTGTATCAATGGAAAGAAGATTTAAATAGCAAGCTTCATTGCTATTTGCTCCTAAAAGAAAACGATCCCTACAGATTATCACATTTCGTTAAAGTCAACCTGGGGATGAATAGCAATTTCGCAGTTTGAGAAGAAGCGGGGCATGTGGGAAAATCAAAATGTGAACAAAACAACAGTTGGGCTTTCCCGCATTGTTTATTGGTGCTTCGGGAATTCTCTGCAGCTTTGTCTTTCATGGCTGCTTAATAAATAAAAATACAGTACAAAGTCTACATGATAGGGATGCAATTTACAAAACAGTACTAATTCACCTAACAGCCCCTGCCTGGCTTAGTCCAGGGAGCACATCTAAATATCTGCAACCACATTGGCATTTTTCCCAAAAGCCAAGGGCTTAAGCTATTTTGCCACTCATTTACATAGACCAGTATAAATTATGCAGCCATCTGTATTCTTATGCACTTAGATTGAACAAAATGAATTTACAGTCTTGAAAGCCTTCATCCTTGATATCCCCTTCACGTTGATTTTTATTATTTTCAAACAACTATAAAATGTGATACGCACTGAACACTTTCATTCAGGGTGCCTACAACTTGGCCTTCTCCACATTGCCTGTCCCAAACTACCCTGGGCAGTTTTCAGTGATGTTAGGAGCAGGTTCTAGTCTCAGGCTGCCTGATTAAAGCCCCTACTCTGCTATTTGCTCTTTGCTTGTGAATAACATTAGGCAAACTCCTGACATGTTTGGGGATAATACTATTCTCATGAGATTACCATGAGAATGAAATGAGCTTAGCACAATGGCATGCAGTAAGTGCTCAGTAAGTGTTAGGTAAAATTATCAACGTCACATGTCATTCTTGTTACTCTGTTCCACCCTAAATAGGATATCTCTCTGCCTGCCCTGAGTGTCAGTGATAAGTGACATAGGGAATCAGCCCTGGGTGGCCACAGTGTTTCCCAGAGAGGGGAGTTATTTCACAGGGGCATTTCAAAATATGGAAACTCTTAGATGGCAGTCATAGTATTGTAACCGTGGTAATGTTTTCTGAATGGCAGGTGATATTTTACTGAAACTAGAGCAGGAGAAAAGAAAAGTGGAGAAATTAAAGATAAATGACTCCAAAGTGTGTATTATCACAAAGGACAAAGTCAGGAAGACATCTCATTGATGTTTTAGAAGCCTGGGGCTTTTGGTAACAAGGGACAGGGGACAACACTTTACAGGATAAAAAAGACTTCTGATTTTGACAGAAGGACAGTAGGTATTGCATGAAGAAAGACAGTCTGGCCCTTAGGTTATGCTAGGTCAATAGGAAAAGTGACTCAATTAAAACATGTATTGCAAATAAATGGTATAAACATTCTAAGCATCTTAGTTCATCAGCTGTGTGCACATCAGCTGACAAAATGGCTTAGGCAAGACTACTAGATTGTCTGATGATCTTCTGAGGGAGATGCCTTATGGGATTTCTGAAATCAAATGTATTAGTAGAAGATATTGGCCAGGCTTGAGATTTGTATGTTATTCTGTATTTAACTTAAAAACATTTGAAGTGTGCTTTATATACTCATAGGAATTTTAAATAAAAATAAAATTTCAGCAATGATCAGGAAGAATTTTATATTCCATCTTGTCTACCACAGGCATGATCATTCTCCAAGTATATAAATTTCTGTGCAAGTTGCAGTCTTAAAACAGGAGGGAACCCACAAGGGTAACAGGCATTTCCTTTGATTTTGGTGGATTTAGAAGTTGTTTACATAATATGATAGGATAGAAAAACCTAGTTCTCAATATTTCACCTGCTCATCTAGCCCCAAAGTATCCTGATAGAAAGTTATTTCATAGAATTCGGCCTTGCCTTTCGAGATATTTGTGTAACTTCTTTAACACTGCAGTTCACTAGGTGAGCAATGTAAGTTGGCTAGAATATTCAGAAACCAATATTATAATGAATATTGATTTATGAGTACACTTTGGGGGGCCCTCTAAACAGATGAGGCTGGAGAAACATTGAGAATGAGAGGCCAGCCCCATGGGAGTTATGCTGTTTTTTAATGTGGGCCCTGAATTAGGTTAAGGCCTATGTTCAATTTCTGACTTTGACATGGTAGCCATATAAATGGCCTTGAACAAGTTAATCGAATAAGGTTAAACCCCATTTTTTAATCTGCAGATTTATTTCTTTTTTACAAAGTATGTATTAGCAATTATCATTACTAAGTAATTGGTAAAACTGTTTATAACAAAGCAGACTTCAGATAAGCATACACTATAATAGGCTAACAATATGTAGAACATAGATATAAATAAGTTGGTAATGTGAAGATAGAGATTTCACAGCAGCATTCAAATAATATCCACCATCACCAGAAGGTAAGAAGTCCCCAACCAAATCTCTGGTTTTCTAGATCCAGATTATGCAGCCCAATGGCCTTTCAGAAATTCTCACACTCATTTAGCTTACTGCTCCCTTTTCAGGAAAAATAATTAATTAATTAATGGGCAACCCCATGGGAGTCTATCTTATTTAAACAAATAAACAGAGCTATGCTATCACAATTTTGAATTTTTTTTATGTATTTCTATTTTGTTCCAGCGGTATTAGCCCTTACTTTGGGAATCTGTGGCAGATGGTGGCCTTGCTTAACCTGTGCCCAGGTGCCTAGGGCTTTGTTGATGCTTCATAAGACTCAGAGGCCTTGGCCTTAGTGTCTGGCAAACTTTGTTCTCCTCCTGGAAGTTGTTTCTGAATTGATCATTTGGTGATAGACAATTAAAAATCAATTGGATTTCTGTTCTAGGCTAGATGTAAGCAGTTCTTTTTTCCATGTGTTGTTTGTAGTAAGTTCATAAATAAGATTTTCAAACTTTTTATTATTGATAACAAAGCAAAGAGAAAATTGAAGAAAACTTCAATGTTTACTTTAGGTTTCTTCTAATCTTGTCCTCTGCTAGTCCTATTGCTCTTTTTCCTTTCTCTTCTCTTCTCTTCTCTTCTCTTCTCTTCTCTTCTCTTCTCTTCTCTTCTCTTCTCTTCTCTCTCTCTCTCTCTCTCTCTCTCTCTCTCTCTCTCTCATATTTCTCTCTCCCCCTTCCTCCCTTCCTCCTTGTGGAAAAATCACCTACCATCAATTTATTTCTGAATATATTGAACACTTTAAATGAACATATTCTCTGATTACGACAGTTACTTATCTAAGTGTTTATGTTTCACCATGACCCAAAGCTCTGGATTTAATTATACTTGAAAAATTATATCCCATTGAATTAAATATCACACTTCAATATCACCCCTGCACTGAAAGCTCTGATACTAGATTCATGTAATTTTAACCTTCTAAGAGAAATGGTTGGTGTGGAGTTTCTACCCAGTGAGCCCATGCTTTGATTTTAAGAACCCTTCTTAGAAGAGTATCTGATTACTTTTAGGGGTGAGGTTTGTCCTTTTGTCCTGATGAAGCTCACTTTTCCATTCTAGCTGCCAATTTTTTTTTCCATTGTGGGATTTTACATGCTGTTCCTTGGAAGTCAAATTAAAGGTCTTCAGGCAATTTCTGTTTAAAAAATACCATTCAAAAGGCAGAATGGAGGCTGAGACTCAGTTGTGCCAATGAGCAAGTTAGTTCAGGTATACATAACCATGGGTGAATATGGATAAAAACAAAGCATTTAGATTTTTTACTTTATTATTTTCTAAGACAATATTCCAAAAAAAAAAAAAAGAAAGTAAAAAAGCAGAATCTTTCTTTCTGTTGTTAGAAGAAAAATTATTCTACAGCATGTTTGTTTGTTTGTTTGTTTGTTTGTTTTGGGTTTTTTTGCGGTACTGGGGATTGAACTCAGGGGCATTCTACCTCCAAGCTATACCCCCAGACCTATTTTTTATTCTTTATTTTGAAACAGGGTCTCACTAAGTTGCAGTGCCTCACTAGGTAGCTGAGGCTGGCCGCGAAACCAGATCCTCCGATCTCAGCCTCCCAAATGCTGGGATTACAAGCGTGTGCCACAATGCCCAGCTTCTACAGCATGTTTTTAAGAATAGATTCACAGACACTCAAAATTTTTAGGAAATCAATGGATGCTTAATTAATTTGTGCATCTAAAATGTAAACTATATTATTTCCTTTTTTATATGCTGAGTGGAAGCAACTCTTCATAGAACCAGTCTAGCCTTCCTTTGTTCTTCTTTTTCCCTCAATAACTCATCTCTGCGTTTCTTTTTACACCTTTTCTCTCCCTATTCAAGGACTGAATTGGCTGATGAATAGACCAAGATATGAAAAAGTGGCCCTAGTGTGGATGGTTTAATTACTTGCCTTTTGCCTTTCCCACCATCTACAGCCCAGTTTTCATGAAGATTTTTCTGAAGCTTGACAACTGGATTTTGACAAACTATAGAGGAGTAAGTGGTCCAAATAGAGAACTACAAGTCAGATATTCCTACTAATGAGTGTAGGGTAGGGAAGGAAGTTGACGGGAGGCTTTAGGAAACAGAGTACATTCAATTTTCAGACTCAAAAAAATGAAGCCTATTGACCAAAGATATAAAGATTTCCCTGATCACTCTTTTCCTGATCTTCTTGATCCCTCCTGCCTCTATACTAGAAGGGTAGAAGTAGATGCTATTGAAAAAGAATGTGAGAAGGAGAAGAAAAAAGGGGTCATTCTTTTTTCCTTAGCTATATGACGGAAGAAAATTATCTTTGAGTAAAGATAAAGTGTTGATTATTTCATGAAGCTAAGCATTCTGGTTTTTTTTTTTTTCAAAGTGTGTATACTAAAAACCATTGTCATCAAAGAACTTCGTATTGCTTTAGAGAACTCTGAAAATAGTCGATCTGACTTTTTTGTTTTAAATCCCAAAGTAACATAAAATAGGTACCTGGAAAACTTAAAATGAAAATTCAAACAAGATTTCTTTGTGGTAAGTATCTTACAAACCAGGTTTGTTCATTTACACTATAGAGGATATCATGGAATGTGGCCATATTCAGAATCCTAAAAATCTAAGCTCTTCATGAAATTCTGAGAAATTTTATAGAAAAAGCAAGATATCAGCTGGGCGTGGTGGCACACGCTTGTAATCCCAGCATTTGGGAGGCTGAGACCGGAGGATCCGGGTTCGCGGCCAGCCTCAGCTACCTAGTGAGGCACTCCACAACTTAGTGAGACTCGGTTTCAAAATAAAGAATAAAAAGTAGGGCTGGGGGTATAGCTCAGAGGTAGAATGCCCCTGAGTTCAATCCTCAGTACCACAAAAAAAAAAAAGAAAAAGCAAGGTATCTGGAATGGATTGTATTTAGGGATAAATAGATGATTATTTATAATATCTTGGTCAACAATGAATAGCTGATGAGAAAGGCTTGCAAGAATATTGAAAAATGTGTAACATGGCATGGTAACATCACTAGTATTAAGTGTACCTCAAAAGTTTCAAATTTTATGATTTGCCATATACATTTGTAAATACTGGGTTTACATGAACATTTGTAAATCCTGGAGATATAAAAGAACTCCATGACATCTTGCTTCTGTCCCTTAAATATAATAGTACTTCTTGATGTTATATTTACCTGACAATCATAGTTACTTATTATACAAGATCATAGGTTTCATTTCAGTTATTGAGCTTACAAAACATTTTGGGGGGGTATTGAGGATTGAACCCAGAGACATTCTATGTCTGAGCATTTCTCCAGTCCAATTTTATCTATTTATATTTATTTGAAAAAGGATCTTAATAAATTGCTGAGGGTCTCACTGAATTGCTGAGATTGGCCTCAAATCTATGATTCTCCTGCTTCAGTCTCACAAGTACTGGGAATACAGGTATGCCACTGTGGCTAGGTTAATTTTTTTAATTGAAAACTTTACACAGAGAAAATTGCACATATCTTATTTGTGCCATTTGGTGAACTATGATTAATAAAACCACCCATGTAACCACTAACCTAATAAAAATATAAGATTTTCTTGATGTAGGATTAGTTTTGCCTTCTTCTGATCTTTATTATTTTCTTTCTTCTGCTAAATTTGGACTTAGTTTTTTTTTTCTTTTTCTAATCCTTTGAGGTATTATGTTAGGTTGTTTCTTTGAGATCTTTCTTCCTTTTTGATATAGGTAGGTGTTCATTTCTATATACTTCCCTATCAGAACTGGTTTTGTTGTAGCTAATAAGTTGGGGTATGTTGTATGTCCATTTTTGTGTCTCAAGATTTTTTTATCTTGTAATTTTTTCTTTCAACCATTGGTGTTTCAGGATAACATTGTTAAATATCTTCCATGTCAGTGAATTTTTCAAAATTTCTTTTGTTAATTTCTGGTTTATACTATTGTGGTTGGAAAAGATACTACATGTAATTTCAGCTTTTAAAAATTTTAAAACTTGATTTGCAGTCTAACATGTATCCAGGAGAATGTTCCGTCAGTACTTGAGATGAATGTATCTTCCATTGCTTTTGTATAGAAATTCCTGTACATGTCACCTAGGTCCATTTGGTCTGTAGTGTTTTTCAAGTTCACTGTTTCCACCCTGGAGCCTGGCTCTGCAGATTCTGATCCAGCACCAAGGGCACTGGGGTTGGCCTTCCTCCCTTCCCCTTATGCAGAGGGTATCTCTCTCTCTTTCAGTGATGTGCTACTGGGCTTAGAGGAGAAGTGGTGGGTGTAATGTGAAACTGTCCATCTTATCCTTTTAAGCACTTTCTTATTTCTGTGCTCCACCCAGGTGCTATGATTCTGGTTCCTGGCTCTTGTGAAGGCATATTTCTTTGTGGATAGTTACTCTAATTGATGTTTCTGCAAAAGGTTGAGTGCTGGAAACTCCTATTCTGTCATTTTGCTGATGTCACTCTCTCTTGAGCTTTTATTTATGAAGCTTGCTGCTTCTTGCTGAAGCAGTGCTGAAATCCTTAAAACATAATGCAATGCATGAGTGAATTCTTCCACACCTGAAAGTCAAATGCCAGCAAAATATAGAGAACAAGGTAGTTGTCACCATGCAGAAAAAGATAAAGAAAGTTAACAATTATTTCAGGCATGTGTCACTGGGGACATGGGTGATACTGATTCTAACAGACAAGGACAGTGAAAAAGTACAATAGAGTTTGAATTCAATTTTAGGTAAAAATTTTAAATGATGCTACTTTTTAATTATGACACTGATTAAATAGTAGGAGATATTTGGTACTTGGAGGAGACAACAGTGTTTGAGATTACTATTTCAAAGTGGTCAATTCAAAGGTGATTTAATTTGAAGGTAGGAGAAAGATGTTGATTTTAAAACTAAACACTAGATGCCATTTCCAGAGCTGGAGTTACAAGAGAAGGGTAGAAAGCATCAAAATTAGAAGAAAGAAAGAAAATGTTCTTTGTTTCAATGACCCAAAAATCTTAGGAAGATAAATGGGACGACATTAAAGTAAAAAGTTTCTTTTCATTGAAGGGGTCTAAAGAGAGAACCTACAGAATGGGAGATTTTTGCCAGCTACTCCTCTGATAGAGGAGTAATATCTAGAATATACAAGATACTTAAAAGACAACACTAAAAATAAAACAAAAGAAAACATATAACCCAATCAAGAAACGGGCAATTGAACTAAATAGACTCTTTACAAAAAAGGAAATACAAGTAATCAATAAATATATGAAAAGTGTTCAACATCATTCGTGATCAGGAAGATGCAAATCAAAACTACACTGAGTTCCCATCTAACCCCAATTAGAGTTGAAATTATCAAGAAGTCAAACAAAAAATATTGGTGATGATGTGGGGAAATAGAAACTCTTCTGTACTGTTGGTGGGATTACAAATTAGCACAGCCGCTATGAAGATCAATGTGGAGATTCCTCAGAAAACTTGGAATGGATCTACCATATGATCCAGCTATATCACTCATTGGTATCTTTCCAAAGGGACTGCAATCAGAATATTATAGTCATACATGGCTATCCATATTTATGGCAGCACGATTCACAATAGTGAAATTATGGAACCAACCTAGATGTCCATTGACAGATGAGTGGATTACAAATTATGGGGTATACTATGGAATTTGACTCAACAATAAGGAAGAACAAAATTATGTTATTTGCAGGAAAATGATGGACCTAGAGAACATTATGTTAGCTGAAATTAGCCAGTCACAGAAAATAAAAGGTTATGTTTTCTCCCATATGTGGAAGCTAGGGAGTAATCAGGATACAAAAGATAATGGGGGAGAAACCCCAGTGGAACGAGGGAGAGGGTGGGGTGAAGGATAAGGCGAGGTGAGGGAGAATTAACAATGGAAACACTTCCATGGATATTATGTGAGAATATCAATGCCAATCTCAATATCATATATGGGGAAGGGGGGGGTGAGAGGGAGCAGAGGGGAAACTCACCAAATGCGTGTGCACATATATCACTCTCTTAACTACCATATGAAGTGAGATTATAAGACTATAATGCACCAAAAAAGTATAAAAATAAATAGTTATTTGGACACAATTGTCAATATAAAAAAACCTTATGAAAATTTGTAATTCTTTTTTTTTTTTTTTTTTTTTTTTGCGGTACTGGGGGTTGAACTCAGGGGCATTCTACCTTTGAGCTATACCCCCAGCCCTATTTTTTATTCTTTATTTTGAAACCGAGTCTCACTAAGTTGCGGAGTGCCTCACTAGGTAGCTGAGGCTGGCCGCGAACCCAGATCCTCCGGTCTCAGCCTCTCGAATGCTGGGATTACAAGCGTGCGCCACCACGCCCGGCAAAATTTGTAATTCTTAAAGAACTTGATCGTCATTAGTAAAAAATATGTGACTTTATATGCTTTTTAAGTCAAAACAGTAAACATATTTGAAAATAGAGGAGAAAGGATTTCTATTTGGGTAAAATATTGTTCATAAACTATAAATGCATTTAATTTAGACAATATCAAATGCCTTTGTAAAATGCATTCATGTTTTGTATAACAATGTTTTGGTCAATGAAAGACACCATCTGATGTATTGCCTAGTGACATCTTAGCCATTTCAGTTTGTGTGAGTATACTCTATGAAATAACCTAACAGTGTTTTTCACAGAATGTATTCCTGTTGTTAAGTGATGCATGACTACATTAGAAAGTTAAAACCAGAATAGAATTCCATTAACCAAATATATCCCCTAACGTATTTACCTTCCTTCTTCCAATTTTTTATAAAAGTAAATTTTATTCAGAAGTATAAAAATAATTTTAACTATCTCACTGCAAAAACTGAAATGTTGTCTTCAATGCATTTTTATAGTAGATTTGCTCAGTTCTAATTATGTTTATATTCAACTTCTGAAAATGTTTAAAATAATTAATAAAAACATCCAAAAACCCATTATACCTCTCTCTCTCCTTTCTTCCTCCTTCCGTCTATAAATGTGTATATGTCTGTGTTCAAATGGCTTGTACTAGGTAAGTGCTTTGGCTGGTGATAGTAAGAGAAATTCCAGAGTAATATAAAATGTACCAAAAGTTAGAATATTTTCTGGTTCATTAGATATGAATTATTGAATCACAGTCATAAATGTTAAATGAACAAATTCTCTACTCATTCTTGATTGATTATGTTTAGGTTGCAGGACAAGGCAAATTTGGATGGAATGATTACTAATTTCAAAAATCATAATGCCATAACTTTAAAAAAGTAAATAGTTTTACTATAAAGCAAATAAGCTTGTCATGCAGGTTTGATTTCATATTGATTTAGTTTCCTGAAGAATATTCATTGCAATATAATTAATTTTGAATGTTCAGATAATGTTACTGTCAGGCCATGTAAGACTTAACTCATAGCAAGCTCTTAGAAGGAAGAAGTACATAAAATCCAAGCTGTTGACTATTAGTTTCAACAAGTGTATTGAGGCAATTTTTTAACAAGGCCTCTTTAGGTAATTCAGATTTTCAGAATTAATCATAAACCTTGGTAGAGCATTTCTATGCCAACTAAAATTTAAATATAAGCAGGAAAATTCATAGGATGTCAGTAAAGGCTATGCAGGTTAAGAAAAAATAAACACTAAGATGTTTTAAAGTCACAGTTAAAAATAATTTCCTAAAGATTTTAAACTCACTTAGAAGTGTACATGCATCTTAATTACATAATTATTCAAATCATCCACTGTATTCCATCTTGTTTACTTTGCATTTTATAAAAGAAACAAATTATAGATTTACACTGAAGAAAAAGACAAACTAACAACATGTCTACTGGTTTCATTTAGTCATGTACATCCTGCTCAGGTCAGCATAGAGAATGGAGAAGAAAGAGAGAGAGAGAGAGAGAGAGAGAGAGAGAGAGAGAGAGAGAGAGAGAGAGAGAGAGAAAGAGAGAGAGAAGAGGGGGAAGGAAGGAGAGAGGGAGAGAGAAAGAGAAGAGCAAAGGAAGGAAGGAAGGAAGGAAGGAAGGAAGGAAGGAAGGAAGGAAGGAAGGAAGGAAGGAAGGAAGGAAGGAAGGAAGGAAGGAAGGGAGAAAGGAAGGGAGGGAAAGGAAAGGAAGTGTAGTCACTATTCTGCATGCTGTAACAATGTTATTAAAAGGTAAAAATGCCATCTAACCAGTTCTCAATTCCCACTAAAGGATGAAGGCATGCTGGTTTTCCTTTAGCTGGAAACTCACAGCAACATGCTGATTAGGAAGTCACAACTTTCATACTCATGTTTATAGCAGCACAATTCACAATAACCAAATTATGTATTCAACCTAGGTACCCAATACCAGATGAATGGATAAAGAAACTATGGTATATCTCAGTGAAGTTTTACTCAGCCATGAAGAAACATGAAATTATGTCATTTTTAGGAAAATGGCTGGAACTTGAGATCATTATGCTAAATGATATTAGCCACTTTCAGAAATCATATGTGAAAGTTAGAGAAAAAAGAGGAAAGAAAAGTGACTTCACATATAAGAGAAGAGAGACCAACAGAATACTGGAAGGAGATGGAGAGGAAGAAAGGAAGAAAAAGGAAAGAAAAGAAAAGAAGGAAACAGTTCAAATATTGTTAATCTATATATGAAGGCATTACTTCCAATCTCACTAACATGTACAATTCCATATATGAAGGCATCACTTCCAATCTCACTAACATGTACAGGGGCAGAGGGATCTAAGTGGGATTGGGAGAAAAACACAGAAAGTGATATGTGCATATATAAGTGTATCAATTTTAATCTCACTATGTTGTGTAATTACAGTGCACTAAAAATTTTTTAAAAAGCTTAGGATTATCATTATAAAACCTAAAATTAATAATAACTTGAAATGTGCTCATTTCGGCTAGGCAAACATTTATGTGTAGTGATAGAAAAATGAGAGAACTATTAGAATATGGCACATCAGACTGATGACAAGAGAAACATTAATGTGAGCTAAGACTCAGGTATACAGTGCACTACACCAACAAGGGGCATGGCACAGAAATATATTTGAACATCTGCTTGTGAAAACTTACTCTGAAAGAGCACAACTTTGACTCTGTGAAAGTTTTTATTTGAACTATAATTTAGTATATGGTCCTTTCAATTTGTGTTTAGAAGGGAATAGATCATTTTTTAGCACAGGAAGTTACTAGGATGTGGAATATTTAAAGCTTTGATAGCATGGATATTTCATAGATAAAGCACAGAGCTCAGATGTCCCAAAGGGTTCACTCCAGTCTAGAACTCACCATCTTAGATCAAGTTCATGCTGGAGTAGTGATTAGCATACAACACAAAAGATTTATATTAAATCTGTGAGTGTATCCAGAAATGTCCTATTTGTTTGGGGGTGCTGCATGAGGTAGAAACATAGAAAACATATAGGCGTGCAGTTAAGAGGGCTCAACTTGTGCCCCAAATGAGAGATGAGGGTCCCTCACAGGCAGAAATAAACTTGCAAGTGGGATTTTTGCCTGGGCTGAGCTGTGAGCAAAGCTTCTGTGTTAGTCTTTTGCATGGATGATAGCATTTTATAAACATAACTAATGCACAGCTCAAATTTTGCAGTTACTTCATTCACTTGATTAAATATTACAGAGTAATATGTGTGAGATTTTATTCCAGTTAGCAAAATGATAATTTAAAAACTACCACTTGAATATAGATTTTATTACAATTTCTGAAGTGAGTTGTCATTTGGTAGCATAAATATATGATATTTATTTTAGACAATTACATATTTATCTAAAATATACATATTTTTGGGTCACACACAATAATTTTCTTATTTTTTACACATTTGTCACAAAGGCAATGTCCAATGTCTAATGTCCAATATGTGCTACACCATCCTTAAATTGTTGATTTTAAAAGGTTGAAGCAGCTTCTTTACAAATCTCCTTCCTGTTTACAGTATATTTACTACCTTGGAATAAGATAGGAATATAGCAACTATTCCCTTTATTTTCTCAATTTATAAATTGACAGTATTTCTGTAAAAGCCATATCAATTGATATTATAGTCAGAAAATTCACAATGAGAACATTTATAATATAATCAATTGGTTGCTATTAGTTTAATTGGATATCTATTGCTCTTGTAGGAACTAATCCATAATTACTAATAAGTAAGAACTAATTCTACATATCCTTTGGGATATAATTCTTCATGTGTCTGCTGTATTGTTACATATCTTGTGCATTACTTGTGTTGCGTTTGTAGGAACTAATCCATAATTACTATCAAGTAAGAATTCATTCTACATGTCCTTTTGGTGATAATTCCCCATGTGTCTCCTACATTGTCACATATCTTGTGCATACAGGCATAGATGGTTGTTGTTCTGGGCTAATTTTAATGAATTTTTTTTAAAAAAAGAAAATTGTCTTGGAAGATAGAGACAGTGTCACTCTCCAGAGCAAAGGACAAGGTTGCTTAAATAATAGTAGCAAGATAACATCTTCCTCTAGAAGGAAAAATGGACAGGCAGGTAGGCTTACTGCCCATTACAAAATATTTGAGTTTCCTAAGATTGTGATTCCCCTCCTATAATACAACTTATTGTAGATACAAATATTACTTGATTTTGTCTTTGAGTTGTTTTGGGGGAATTAGGATTGTGGAAATGGAGCAAAAAAAATTTGTACTCTAGCTACTGCTGATTTTTAGTAGTAGTCCTTTATCTCTGACATCTTAGTCTCATAACTTTCGACAGAATTCATGAAGCAGTGGCATGCTAACTTACTAGTTTTTCAGTAAGATGAAATCTCAGGCTCTTCGTTGTTCTTTACACCACATGGAAAAGACAAAGAACAATGGGACCAATATAAGAGGGGGAAGAGCAGGTGACAAGGTTTTGCTTCCGTGCATACTCATTTCTGCCCTTGGTATAAATGTGTGTATGTGCATTAAACTAAGTTAATAAGATTTCCTTAGTTTTGTCATAATCTCCTAAGTGCTTGTGTTCACTTGAATTTATAAGAGAATATGCTTCTGACAGTTGTTGCAAAGATTCAGGAGCTTAGATTTTAGAAGCAGCTGGCTGATTTTTACTCTAAGAGAAATGAAAAAATTATACTAGATAGAAAAACATAAATCATTTATATTAGGTCTATAGAATATTGAGAGTTATTGAGATAAGATTTGATGGGCTTCTAAACTGATTTATAAAATAAACTGTGTGTAGTCTTTGCCTTTATGTATTATACTTTAATGAGCCAGATCAAACTTTCTTTAAATTCTCTTTGTCTATAGTGAGTCTGTGAGTGGAATATAGGCAATGTGACTTCTGAAAAAGGTGGATTATCCCCAAACATATGGTGAGCTTTCAGGGACTCAGGGAAAAAGCCTTCCTAAAAATAACCCTTCCATTTGTGCTCAGATGCCTGGAATTCTTTATCACCAAAAAGAAATCCTTTTGTGCAATGTTTGTGGTAAAGGATTAAAATGCACATACACTGGAAAGGGGACTCATTGATGAGGTTGACATTATGGCATACATGAATAACAGATTTCCTGAGAGATAGCCTTCAGGCTTAAAGTGGTGGTAGTAGAACTGTACATAAAAGAGAGAAAACGGGTTCAGAATGATTTTGCTAGTTATAATGATTATCACTACCCTAATCCAGGGCTTGCAAGCAGATTTTATCTTACATGCAAACTATACTTGATTGCCAGCAATTTCCTAGTGGGTTGCTCAGGAAGAACTCTTACAGCATATCCAGGTTCACTGAAAGAGTTCTATGGTCAGTTAGTCATGGCTGCCAAGATTATCAAGGGGGAGTTGTTACACATATGCTAGGTATATGGTTTCTCTGTCTTACATTATCAGTTGCAAATGGCTTACTAAAAGTCAATGTGTTCATTCAGGGTATGGTACCATTTAGTGACCAGGAACTGATGTAAAAAAATTTTTTTTTTTTTTCGGTACTGGCGATTGAACTCGGGGGCATTCTACCTCTGAGCTATACCCCCAGCCCTATTTTTTATTCTTTATTTTGAAACCGAGTCTCACTAAGTTGTGGAGTGCCTCACTAGGTAGCCGAGGCTGGCCTCGAACCCGGATCCTCCGGTCTCAGCCTCCCGAATGCTGGGATTACAAGCGTGCGCCACCACGCCCGGCTTGATGTAAAATATTAATGGAACATTTTCAATTCTTCACTTTCAAATTTCTACTTCTATGGAACATATACATTATTTTTGCTTCTCAATGGAGTATCCTGGTTCCCCTAAAGGTCACCAATATCACATGACTGATAAATTCTGGTGTACCAAATAAGCTAGTAAGTATCTCCTTTTATCTGGTTGAACTGGCAAATGCTACTACTGTTGGAAATGTTTTGCCATGACAGAAATCCAAATTCTACCAGTGTTTTAGTCAAAATTATGACAGCTATAATCTAAAAGATCTGATCATCCAACTTTAAGGAAGGAAGATTTATTTGTTCACATTTTGGAGATCTCAGAGCTCAGTGCATGCAACCATGCAAGGGTGGGGTGCAAAGCTGGAGCTCAGGTCATGGTGGTAGGAAGGAGAGAGAGAGAGAGAGAGAGAGAGAGAGAGAGAGAGAGAGAGAGAGAGAGAGAGAGAGAGAGAGAGAGAGAATAGCAGCAAGTAAGGGGTTTCAAAGATGTAAGCACAATCCTCAAAGCCACACCCCCAGGGACCCACCATCTCCAGCAGCACCCCGCCCCCCTGGCCCAGGTCACTACCATGACTGAGCCATTTCAACCTTGAAAATTAATACATGAGCTCTTCAGGGGGTCCTCTGTACCTAATCATAACAACCAGCTTAAAACAAAAGAGGAAGGTAATAGTTAATGGTACCAAATTACAGGAAGGCCCAGAATGCAGCCTCAGGGATTAATAGAACCACAAATTTAAATACCATCAGAATTTCTTGGTTTTTCATTCTGCTAGGATTTTACTTCTCTCTTGAATTTTCTTAGACACATGTTCTCTGTGACTTGGGCCTCAAAGGCACCTATTGGTTGAACTCATTTTCTTGTCTTACCATCAAAGAAAAAGGAGCTCTCATTTCTTAGCCTCAATTAGAGAAAAACAAAATAAAAACTGATGACAAAAGACCAAAGGCTTGAACAGTATCATAGTATATTATAATTGGCTTACTTGGATCCTGGATATCCCTGTGGCCAGAGAGGTGTGTTTATAAGTATATATTAGTTCCTTCTGAAACCACAATGTTAAAAGTAACATTTACCAGAAAATCGAAGATTTCTGCTTATCAACCCAAAAAGAAAGAAAAAAGAAAAGAGCTGGTCAGTTAAACCAGTAACTGCTTCATTGATTTCTAGATTTCTTAGAGAATTTTGATCAGAAATATAAATCTTATCTGAAGGAACTGAATTTTATTTCTAAAATACAAAAAATTACTTTGTTTTCTTTTTAAAATTTTTCTTTCTGTTATGCACAAAGGTATGTATAAATCTTTAGTATGACAAAAAGGGATTTTTCATGTCTTGTTTTCTACCTTTTTTTTTAGCCATACTTCCTATCATTCTCTACCACTCAACTACCTTTATTCCCCAAAACACTGTTTTTACTACTCAATTATTCAACCAATTATTTATGATCTTCCCTGTGTTCATTCTTCTGTCCCTCTGTCAGACATGATTTGTGCTCTCAACTTAGAGAATTTCTACATGTTGTTTATATTTCAGCTTAAAATTTTCTTTTACTAAGGAACCTCAAATATTCTATTCGTTTTTTTTACCCTACCACACAAAGATCTATTCATTCTATTTTCCATCTGTCAGGAACACTTTATTTTTATTGTTATTTTGATATCCTATCATCTTTTATTTTAATAGCTTCATTGATATATATAATATACATACTATGCCTATTTAAATGTCAAATTCAATTGTTTCAGGGTATTAAAAAATATACAATCACATTATCTGGTTTTAGAATGTTTTTGTTACTGCAAAACCATTGTACTCATTAGCAATTATTTCTTTGCCCACACCCCGTTTCCAAATACTTCTCTGTTCTTAGTTCCAGGCAACCACTAAGCCATGTCCTTTTCTACAGACTTACCTATTCTGGGTATTTTATAGAAATATATATATATAATATACATTATATATATTATATATAATATATTCATATATTCATATATATATATATATATATATATATATATATATATATATATAACATGAGGCCTTTTGTAACTGGCTTCTTTCTTCTTTCACTTGGAAGGTTTTTGAGTTTTAACCATGTCACTACACGTATCAATACTTTATTCCTTTTCTTGCTGAACAGTACTGTCTTTTTAGTCTTATTTCTTAGCATTCACTGTCTCCAAATTGTCTTTGCTCCCATAAACACTATCTTTTTCTTGTTCTGTTGTTCAGCAATAAGCTATGGTCCTCTAGTATGCATGTATATATTTTGTTTATCCATTTATCAGTGGATAAAATTTGGGTTTGTTCCACTTTTGGCTATTATGAATAAAGCTGCTATGAGTAATCCTGTACAGTTTTTCATTCACTTAGGAGTAGAATTGCAAAATGAGGTGATAATTCAGTGTTTAACATTTTGAGGAACTGCCAGATTCTTTTTCCAAAATAGCTGTGCTGTTTTATATTCCCATCAGCAATGCATGAAGGTTATAATTTCTATAGATCTTAGCTTGTACTTTTATTATTATTTCTATGTCTCTCTCAATACACTGGAAACTAAATATAATTATGAACTGGTTTTCATTCATCTCTTTATCATCAGAAATATCTAAAAATACACAAAACAGAGAAACAGGAGGGAAGGAAGAGAGCTTGGCTATAATTTGATAGATGAGAAATCTAAAATTAAAAGATATTTTTCTTTGTTGTTTCTCTTTATCTAATTTTTCTGACCTTCTTAATGGAATGCACTTTAACAAGCTAGATAGCCTGACTTCCACATATATTATTCCTGGTATTTAATATCTGAAAGTAATAGCTTTATCAATATTTTTTGTTTTATGGCCAAGGTCCCATGATAATGTAATACTCCAATATCATTTCTGGATTTCATTTATAAAAGCAAACCAAATCCAAATGACTATGTTCTTAATATTAACTCCATTAAGGAAATAGTATATGTGATCAGCAATGATTGTAAGAGACAAAAATAAGTGAAGTTATAAAATATAAAGTTCAAAATCATTTAAACTGAAAATAAAACTAAAAGTAATGAGATTTTTCTGAATTAAAATTATTATTACTCTTTGCCCAATACACATTGAAGTTGGCCATGACCTTAAATGCTTTCTATAAATGGTTCTAGTATTTACATAGACTATGTGAATTACACACAATTCAGAAGAGTGACTAAAACATGTACACTTTCATACTTCACTCTTCATCTTGTTAGAAGGCCTGTGTGACTTAGAAGGTCTTTTGTTCAAAATGGAAGTATTTTCCTGACATATCTCAGCTGTCAACCAACCATCAGCAATTATCAGTCATCTTCCAATATACTAGTGCTTTGCAAACATCTTAGGTAAATTGCTAAAACTTCCTTGATTCAGTAGAAAAAGAGACTCAGAATTGGTTCTAAATGTTAACTTTAAATTTTAAAAATATTTCAAATTACATTGTACATTGTGATTTCTTCATATTTACTAGGAGCATTCAATTGGATTTTACAAATTTTTATATTCTTTCCAAGGAGTTCTTATAATGAGTTTTCAATTTGTGTCACTGATTTTTTTTTGCGGTACTGGGGATTGAACTCAGGGACATTCTACCTCCGAGTTATACCCCCAGCCCTATTTTTTTTTTATTCTTTATTTTGAAACAGGGTCTCACTAAGTTGCAGAGGGCTTCACTAGGTATTTGAGGCTGGCCAACCGGGATCCTCTGGTCTCAGCCTCCCAAATGCTGGGATTACAAGTGTGCGCCACCATGCCCGGCTTGTGTCATTGATTTTTTACAAATTGATTTTTTTTGGGGGGGGTTCAGGGACATTCTACCTCTGAGCTACATCCCCACTCCTAACTTTTTTTTTATTCTTTATTTTGAAGCAGAGTCTCACTCAGTTGTGGAGGGCCTCACTAAGTAACTGAGGCTGGCTGCGAACCTGGATCCTCTGGGCTCAGCCTCCCAAGTACTGGGATTACAAGCATGTGCCACCACTCCCGGCTTACAAATTGATGTTTTATCTTCTAAAGAGAATTAGTATTTCCCCAAATCTTTAGCCTATGTGAAGATATGCTTTGGATAATAAACCTTCAGAGTAATCATGTGGAATTCCAAAACTGGTATGTTTGAATTTTAGAATCAATTTTTCTTGAAGGTATATCTTGAGGAGCATTACACTAAAGAAAGAGACTTTGGATTACTTTTAAAACATGATTCAAGTTTAGAAAATCTACATTTCTCCATATATATCTACCTTCTACAATGAAACAAATTCTGATTTTGAAATTTCCTTATATCTATATAATTTTTATTTTTTCATAATATATATATAAGATGAATTACATATATTTTCATTACTGGATTCTTATATACAAAAAGTTTTTCCCAAATACGAAAACAAAGAAAGCAAAATCATAAATTTTATGCTGTTTCTATTACTGAAGTACAGAATAAATTCAATGGGTTTTGTCCTATTCTAAATATAGAGACAATGTCCGTTAATGATACTATGACTGAGTTTTTCCTATTCAAATTCAATTATTTAGGAATTCAACTTTGAACTAGTCATCTCTTAAAGAAGGCTGGATTTATTGATTCCACTTTATTCTGTACTGTCCATTTGCTATTGTTATTTATGTAGTCTTCGTTTGCATATACTCTACACTTATCTAAGAGGGATATTATACATAAAATTTCAAGGAGATTAATGCGTTGAGATCTGAAAATTCAAGTGTTCAATAGCATTATCTGGTAAACAATGAGTACTTCCATGTGAAATTAGTCCTGGGCTTGGTTTGCAATTGGTACTCCTTTTACCTCTATGCAATCCTTTTCTTTACAGCAGGAAAATGAGCATATCATTTATTCATTCATTCACTGATCTGATATTCATGGGAGCCTCCTGTATGCCAAGCATTATTCTAGGCACTAAAAATACTGTGGTGAATCAGAGAGGCAAACTCTCAGCTCTCATGCAGTTTACAGGCTAATGGGAGAGACAGCCAATTAACAAGAGAACAATAAATAAAGATCAAAGCACTATAAAAACTAAATGAAGTGATGTGGAAAGTGGAGTGTGGTGCACTTCATCAGATGGGATAGTTAAGAATGGTTAATCTCTATAGATGCCATTTGAGCTAACCTTCAATAATGAGAAATGAGAAACTATAAAAAGATCTTGGAAAATTACCTTCCAGACAGAGGAAACAGCCAGGCAAAGATTCTGTACTTGTGATTCACTATCATTTGCATTTTCCAGTTTGCTAGGAGTCCCTTACATACACATTGTCCCCATGCTAGTAGGGCATAATTGTGTCCATTCAAATTCATCTTATTTTGTGTAGTTTTTAGCAAGGATCAGTTGAAGATCCTTTTCTGGAGGGATCATGTGCTATGTTTTACCAGTACAAGTAAGAGTTGAATGTTGTGTATTCACAAGGAGATCCCCTCCTGAGATTAGCGGGCCTGAGGGTCACCCTATGATGAGCAATAGAGAAAAAAAAAGTGGCTATTGTGAATGAAAAGAGAAAGCAGAAGAAATACCAGCCTCTGATCTCAAACAACAAAACCCTTTCATATCTTAGTTTTTGTTTTGTAAGGAACATCAGTAAGTTTTAAATTTTTTTCTGCTGTGTCAGTATTATGCTGAATTGTCATTTTCATTTCTGTCCTTAGAAGTATTCAGATGCATGAATCCTTCAAACATAGAGGTTCCTGTTTATCATTCCAGGGATTCTCAAATTGGCTTCTGTACTTGAAAAAAGTACCATGAACAGCATGTTTATTATAAGGCATTGTTCATTGCCTTGTAAGCTTATATAGCTATATAATGTTTACTATAGCATATAATTATATATACACTATATATATTTATAAACACACATATACTCATATAAATACATACATCTATATATACATATGTATATTTGTCAGAATTACTGAAATCAACTAACACCACTAAACCAAACAACACAAAATTAGGGTGATACTCCCCAAAAAAGTAAGTGAGGTTAAAATATTATGTATCTGACTAGCTTACCCAGATGCTTGATGCTTGTATACACACACACACACACACACACACACACACACACACACACACACAAAACCAACCTTTCCACTCAAGAGGGACCAGTGAGATCAAAAGGTTTGTCTGAGGTCACAGAATGGCAGTGGTTGATCTGAGAATAGAGCCAAGAGTCTTGGCTGTCATTTAGGTTCAGGTCTCACCCCTGGGGAAATGATCAACCAGCTTAGATAATATGTACACACACGATGGCTTTATTCTTTCTTTATTCTTCTAATTTGATTGTTTTTCTTGCCATGGCAGTTAAGTAAGACATTTCATCAGGCACTCAGAAAAAGAAAAAAAAGGAGTGCCAGATAAAAAGGAAAGGGTCTTGGGTAATTCTGTTTCAAAACTGAGCATAAATGTTATTGACAATATTTAAAGGCAGAAAGGGGCACAGCTTAGTAAGAACCCAGCGTCACTGATAACTCTGACCTTCTTGTTTCTCTGTTGGGGAAAAAAAAAAGATATGAATGGTTCTTTATTTTATAAGGACAAAAAAAGGGCATTGTTTTAAGCATTAAATCTTATTTCTTTATTTTATTTTAAAATTTCTTATTGCTACAGCACTTTGAAACATAGCTGTGAAAACATGTGCTTATCTTGAAGTACAGTAACCAACTCACAGTGGCAATTTTTCTAGTTGTTTATCACTCTATTATAACCAGTGGTACTTAATCAGAAGCCACTCATGTTAATATATAATGTTTTAAAATAGTTTTAATCTTAAACTAGGTATCTTCTTCCATGACTGAAGTTGTGTGGACTGTTCTTGAATATTTCCTGAAACATTGTTTGCAATTAAAATGAGGTTAGCCCCCATCATTGTTCTTTCAAATCTTTTTGATGGTGAGATTCCCCTTGTCAGCCCTGTCAATGCCAGTGTGGCAAATACTGGCAAGTTTTAACAGAAAAAGAAACATGTGTGCTTAATACATAAGACCTGAGAGGACTATATGAACATTTTCAGATTCAATATCCCTGTAGAGTATTTCTTTGTCATGGAGCTCCTTACTATAGGTATTCATTTGTTAATCTGAGACAATGCAGACTCAACCATAAACTACAAACTCCTGGCAAAAGGAGCTGTAGATTATTCATCTTTCTAGACTCAGTGCTGACCTAAGAAGTGCAGATTCTTAATTAATGTGCATTTGATTTTGAATCACGTAAGTTATCTCTACTAATGGAACACCAACAATCAAGTGAAGTACATACACCTTTATCAGTGACGTATCCCTTCAGTTCATTTATTCAATATGTAATTTTGTGTGCTTATTCTTTTAATAGCTGAATTGCTGCAAATGATAAGCACTAAGGTCACTGAACTGACATTAGGTAATGATTTTCATAACGTCTCAGCTATGTAATCTCCAATATATGCACTTTATTTATGATGCTATTTATGTTTTAAAATAAATGGTGAAAGATCACAAATATTCATCCCCATCCCCCTGAATATCTTTCAGAACTCACTTTGTGAGTGACTTCTGGATCCCTGACCCCCCTCTCTGCCTTCATTCCGCCAGAACCTTCCTAGTTCACCTAGACTAATTTTCCAAAGAAAATGCCCAGAATCAATTGGCAAGTGATTACAAGTCATTAGCTTCTTGCTGGGCTAATTAGAAGTCATTAACTTTAAGGGTTAGGACATGCAGAATAGCCTTGCCTTGGGTTTCTGAACCCAGCTTGAAGCAGTACATGAAAGAGAATATCTAAATATCCTCAATAAAATATAGTTAATAAGTAGTAAGAGTTTAAATCCTGAAAAGCTCTGGTGAGGTTTCAAAATAAACAAGTAAATATGAAAAGCTGAAAACCCATGTTTAAGAATGTGACCACTCCTTGAGTCGGACTCTAGCCCAAATACACGTTGGATCAATTTCTGTATCTAAGGTAGTTTTCCCAGGGGCAACCATGTACTAAAGTTCCAGTTCTCTTGCCCTAGAAATGCCTTGGCTACTGCAGCACTGGGAAGGGGGCACTGTCAGCCTTACCTGCAGAACAATACATTCACACACCTGCATATACTTGCACACATTCACAATCAGCATACACACAAGCAAATCTTGTTTCTGTAACTTGGCAATATGAGCCTAAGAGGCAGAGTAGACTAGAACTGGAGCTTTAGAAAGTAGTCGCCTTATTCTAAATACTTAAGTCTGAAATTAAGCATTTGATAACATATACTCATTCCTAGCATAATTAAGATAAATTTGTTAGGCATTCACTGAGCATTTATATCATTATATTTAATAGTTCTCTAATAATATTAATGTATATATGCTAAGGAATTTACTCATTAAAAGAGTCTAAATAAAAATGTTAAAATATTTTAAACTGAAATTATTTTAAGCTTTGAAACAATGTTAGAAAATTTCCAATTTTGCTTTAGAATTTACCTATATTTAAAATTTTGAGTCTCACTCTCAATAAATGTATGTTTCTTTCCAAAAATGTATGTAATGAATACATGCTACATTTTCTTTGATTGAAATCAGCAGCATTTTAGGGTTTTGATTCAAACAATAGGCTGGGGAATTAGACAAGCTTGCTTTGGAGGCATCACTACATCACTCACAGCTCTGTTATATTGAGTTTAGTTAACTTTTCTGGGTTACACTTTTTTCTTGTGTAGAACAATAATAGTAACACATGAATGATAGTGAAAATTAATTAATATGCAAAAATACCTGAACAATGTGTTTCCCATACTATACATCAATAAATATTAGTGTCAACAGATGTCCAGTGATTCTTTTTAGAACTAACCTATTCTATCTTCACACAGATATGTTCACAGTTGACCACAGTTAAGAATTTTAAAACAGACTTGACTTATCACAGATATTAATATGTATGGAGCTAGAGAATATGGATATTTCCTGTGACTATAATCTATATAGAGGCAAAAAGTCTAGCCTTATTAAGGATGGCTTGTGTTGGTTCCTCTACCCCTCATTTACTCTGTCACACTCTTTGTAATCACTGATAATTTACACAGTTGATTGGATGCTACATAATTAGACTCTATTCCTAATATTGTTCTTAAATTACTGTGTAAACTTAAAAGAGTAACTTAATCAATCTTTACTTAATATTGATAATAAAACCAAATTCATCTGCTACAAAGTAGTTTTGAGTGTCTGATGAAAATATATATACAAGAATACTTCAAAATATAATCATTTAAAATACTACTATCAGAAAATCATATACCTAAGAATAAATTGTAAAATTACATAACATTCAAAAAACTTAAAAGTGATTTTAAACACAATGTTTTTCAATGGAAAATTATGGAGATGACAATTCTGACCAAATTGACTCTATGCATTGAATTTATTCCCACTAAAAATGATGGCAGGATTTGTAAAAATTGAAAAATGATTTAAAAATCATATGGAAATATATTTATAACCAAGATGATCTCAATTAATATTTAAAATTCTTAAAATTTTTAATTAGAAATCAAAATTATAAATTTATAAAATAATTTAATAATTTTAAATTACATAAAATTCTGAAACCTAAGCATACAACTTGATGAATTTTTGCATAGATATGTAAGCACTACCAAGTTTAGGATATAGGATATTTCCAGAATTCAAGATGGCTCCCTCATGCTGTCCTTACCCACTGGAAATCTCTTCTTTCCCTGTGTTGGCACTCATCCTCCACTACAGACATTACAAGACATTACTCTTCTAATTTCTATTACCACAGCATAGTTTTGTTTGTTCTTGGGTTTCATGTAAATAGAATGCTATAGAGTACACAATTCACACAATTTCATGTCTCCTTTTATTCATCCTGATGTCTGAGATTCTTCCATATTGTTGCTTGTAGCAGTGGTTTGTTGTTTCATTTTTTTTGTGCAGTATTCCATTGTTTGCGCTTATTACCTTTTTTTGTCGATACTCTTCTATCAATGAACATTGAAATTGTGTCTAATATACTTACGAGTAAAATTGCTGGGTGATAGAGTAAACATATATTAACTGTTACCAGCTTTGACATTTTTGGAAATGGTTGTACCAATTTTTCTAAGTTACTCTCCTACCAAAAACATATGCGATTCATTTCAAATACTTGTAATTACTAGTAGTCAGTCTTTATAACTTTAGCCACATGGTGGATGCATATTGAAATCTCATTATTATCTTAATTTGCTTTTTCCTGATGTAGAGCACCTTTGCATATGCTTATTGAGCTTTGGGTATATTCTTTTATGCAATGCTTGTTCAAGTATTTTACCTTCTATTTTTTTTTTAATTCTTATTGATTTGAGTTCTTTCCTATTCTAGGTGAAAGTACCTTGTCAGATTTATATATTACAAATCTTCTCCCAGTATATAGCTTTTCTTTGTAACTTTCATGCTAAATAAGAGCTTAATAAACAAGAGCTCTTAAGTTTGATACAGTGTTTTCTCTTATGGTAAAAAATTTTATGTCCTATACATTACTAAGTTTCGGAAGATGTTCTCTGATATTTTTCCTATAATATATGTTGTATTGCCTTGCATTCTTAGTTCTAAGATTCATCTCAAATTAATTTTTGTGTATGGTGAAAGTTGCAGGATAAATTTATCTCACCCAATAAGATATTAATACAACAGCTTATATTTAAAAGACAATCATCTCCTCCTTGTAACTGTATGTTACTCATGCCTTTATTATGTTAGGTGATGATATATATGTTGATCTGTTTCTGAAATCTATTTTTTCTGATAATGCATTTTCTTATACTTGTGCCGATACCATACCATTTTAAAATCACAGTACTTTATAGTAAGTCGAATAGTTAGTGTGTGTTTTTCAATTTGGTTGTTTTTTAATATATTATTTTTGGATATTCTAAGGCTTATATTCTATATAAATATCAGAAATATCTTATGCATTTCTTTAAAAAAAACTTATGATTTTAACTGGGACCACATGAATCTATATATATAAAAAAATTTTAATAATACCGAGTAGAGCCGGGCTGAGATCGGAGAATTCCGATCGTGGCCAGCCTCAGCTACCTAGTGAGGCATTCCACAACTTAGTGAGACTCAGTTTCAAAATAAAGAATAAAAAATAGGGCTGGGGGTGTAGCTCAGAGGTAGAACGCCCCTGAGTTCAATCCCTAGTACCACACACACAATAATAATAATAATAATAATAATAATAATAATAATAATAATAATACTGAGTCTTCAGATCTCTCCTTTTAAGGTATTATTTATGTTGTAAACTTGTGGAGGTCTTGGATACTTTTCATTAGATTATTTCCAAGATTTTGATTATTTTTAGTTATTGAAAGTAATAGCATATTAATTTTATTTTCTGTCAATTGCTAGTGTCTAGAAATATAATTTTTATGTGATTTTGTATCCTATAACTTCATTATATTCATTTAATAATTCTAATAGATCATACTCCTTTTGGATTGTCTAGATTCAGAATCCTGTCATAATTGAATATACCCCATTTCAAATTTTAAAATTTCATTTTTTTGGCTTAAATGAACAGAAGAACACTTCTTATAAAATATGGGCTAATAGTATTGTTAATGAATTTTTTATACTTATTCTCAAATTCATGGAGAAAACAATCAAATTTCTACACTAACTGTGTTGTGAGCCATAGATGTTTTTTGCAGATGCCCTTTTTTGGATTGAGGAAACATAATGAAAAAGTAATCAGACTAGAATGTATGACAGTGTGTTGAATGCTGTGGTGCTGTTGTATAAAAGTTTTGTCTCATTTTATTTATATACCTGAATACACAACACACACACACATACACACGCACATGCACACACACACACACACACACACACACACACACACACACAATGGGGGACTGGCTTCACAAGAGTTTTATAAGCCATGTCCTCAAGCATGGGATTCAGAATAGGTCCATTGCCTCTTTTTGTAAGTAAAATTTTAGTGAAAGGTAGACATACTTATTCATTTATGTATTGTCTATGGCTGCTTTGGAGCTAAGATGGAAGATTAATTGTTTACAGAGAGTGTAATATTCCACAAAAGCAAAAATATTTATAAGCTGGATCTCTAGAGAAATAGTTGACTGACCTTGACTTAGTACATATGTTTAAGAGTAGATGCATAAATTTGTTCATTACAGCATGATGTAATAGTAAAAACATGAAAGTAATTTTATATTCTCATGAATAAGGGAGTATATAAGTAGATATGGAATATTCAGTCATATATGGAAGTTCTATACAGCTGTACTACAAGTGACTGACAACCAATCAAATTTCAAAAGCATTATGTTGAATAAATAAAGTGATTAAAATTTAGTAAAAATAAATAATTATAAAACATTAAAAAATTTAAGCACAAAGATAATGCAGCTTTTAATTTGATGAGACACAGTTCTATTCCATTGACTTTAGTATCTATATTAAATTTCTTTTAAGCACCCCTCGCTCACATTTAAGGTTGTAAATAGCACACCCCACTAAGTGAGCTAAACTTTCCTGGGTGACCCGTTCTCACTTAAAATGGACAACCTTCATATTGTTGCCCCTCACAGAGAGGCAGTGTAGTCTAGTGGTTAAGCAAAATATGCTGGAAACCATTGGCTTGAAAATTGACTCTGCAGCTATCACTCCCTGGGCTTCAGTTTCCTAGTCTGAGAGTAGGGAGCAAGAAGATGTTTACTTTATGAGGTTATTGTAAACATTAGCAGATTTAATGCACATAAAGCATGTAGGAGAGTGCCTGATGTGAAGAGAGGTAGTTACTTTTAGCTGTTGTTGCTGCCAGTACAGAGACCTCAGGCAGCAATCCAGCCACCACCAGCACCATCTGAAAAGAGTTACCAGCAAACATTCGGAGGAACTACTTTAAATAAAGCTCAGCCTCCAATGATTATACATTGAAAAGTTTTAGTAACAGGTTGTATTTTACTAGAGGTTCTGGCTTTAAGTTCAGATAGCCTTATAATGAAAAGATAGGACGGAAGTCCTATAATTGATTTGCAGAGATTTTTCCTGGGAATCTAAGTATTCCTTGAAAGAACCTCAGAGGTCTTTTATGTCTGTAAATCAAGAGACAGGAAGGAGGTAGGTGTGTGTGTGTGTGTGTGTGTGTGTGTGTGTGTGTGTGTGTGTGTGTGCAGTGTTTCAATTTGCCATCAACAAGAGAATCAATGTGGGCATGGTGGTAATCCCAGTACTTGGGAGGCTGTAACAGGAGGATGGCAGATTTGAGGCTAATCTAAGCCATTTAGCAAGAATTTCTGTAATTGAGCAAAACCTTCTGGTTCAAAATTTAACAAACAAACAAAAAAGGAAAGAGGAGCAACATTATTACCACTTTGTATATTAACTTCTGCATGTAAGTTTATTTGAATACTTTAATAAAAATCTCTTTATAAGAGAGCTGTTGTTGCGCTCTGCCTTCACCATGTACTGATGCCATGTTCTACCAAATACTCGTTTAATAAGCTTCTTCTTAAACCGAAGTATAGTATGAATGCCTAAAAATATAAAAAGCACAAGGCAGGACTTGGAGGATTTTCACATGTTAAATACTCTACTGAAATCTTCATACTTCCTGGGTTAAGAACATTACAACTTGAGGAATCTCCTTCATACTCCTTCCCAGTTCCTGATCCTCCCCCAACTAACTACTACCCCAACCTCACTAGGTATGCCCGTTTAGGCCTTCACATACATTTAATATAATGAATGACATACATCATTTATTTACATCCATAAACTCTGCCCAATGTTATGTTTATGAGACTCTCCCATATTATAGTGCAGAGCACCATTTTGTTCTTTTTTCACTGTGGTGTAATATTTCTTAGAATGACCATTTATCAATTTATTTATTATACTGGTAATATAGCCTGGGTTATTTACATGGCTGGCTCTTACAAATAATACTGCTATGACTATTTTTGTACATATCTATTAATGAATATAAGTAAAATTTTTCTAGAAATATATTAGGAATGGAATTACTGAATTTTAGATGTTTTGCTAACATTAACTTCAATATATTCTGACAAATGGTTTGTTCTAGGGATGTTGCCAATTTTCCCTCCTACCAAAAACATATAGGAGAGTTTCAGTTACTATATAATCTTGCCAACACTTGCTACTGTGATTCCTTTTAATTTTTTGTCTATTCTGATATGTATTTAAGGTTATTCTTTCCATAACTGGTGCAACTCCACCTCCTTGAATTTCTGCTCTGTTGCTTGCCTTCTCACTGGTGTTGCTTGCTGAAAAGAGGTTCATAATTTTAATAGCTTATCTTTAATGCTTTTTGTGTTCTATGTAAAAAGCTTTTGCCTATCTAAGATGTTCTCCTGTGTTCATTTTTAGAAGCTTTAGTGTTTTACATTTAGATCTACAATTTATCTAAAATTGACTTTTTGCATATGCTATGAAGCAAGCATCTCCATTTTTCCCCTAAAATATGCATTTTAAATATCTTCTATGTCAATTTTTGAAAGGATTGTTCTTGTCTCTGTGAGATGCAAGGCCTTATTTTTTCCCCCTGATATTTAGTGTTACCTATGTGTATCTATTTGAGACTCTCTTCTATTCTATTTGCGTATATATGTATTTTTTTACATCAAGACATATTTTATGCATTGTCATAATTTAATAATAAACCTTGAAATTCAGAATTAAGTTATTCAGATCCAATTTTTCTCCTTAAAGATTAGTCGATCAAGGTATCTAGGCATGGTGGTGAGTGCCTGTAATCCCAGTACTTGGGAGGCTGAGACAGGGGATTGCAAATCTGCGGACAGCTTCAGTAACTTAGTGAGACCTTCAGCAACTCAGTGAGATCCTGTTTCAAAATAAAAAAGAAATTAATTAAAAGAGTTAAGTGTGTAGTTCAAAGATAGAATGTATCTGGGTTAAGTACTTCAGCACACACACACACACACACACACACACACACACACACACACATACACACACAAAGATTGGTAACTAAAAATGTTCCAGAAATGTTCAAGCCAAGATGAGGCAGATTATAGCAAACTAACCCTCTTACTACTAATAGCAACAATGAAACCTTCACTATATGTATTTATAGTTGTGTGTGTGTGTGTGTGTGTGTGTTCCTGCATACACACATATATACTTTCTACATTGGTTTTTCTGCATGGTATTAAAAATAGTTGTTGATTTTATATATGTAATCAACTTCTTGAATACCATGGAGAACAACCAACATAGAAAGTACTTAAGAAAACGAAATCACAGAGGTACCTTGGCTTTTTCCTCTAAGACAGTTTTTAATTCCTTGAATGAAAACACAGACAAAGTATACAATAAATTTTTAGTGCTGTAAAAGCAAAAGGATATGATCCAAATTATTGAAATCTGAGTGGCAAGGGCAGAGGAAACCACAAAAATCCATCACAAATCCGAATACAATTTTTTCCTAAGTATTTTTATGTCCCACATATTTGTCATTATTTCAAATTTTTATGTACTTCTTCATTCCTTTAGCATTTATCAGAGAGAATGTTTTCTGGAAATATGAATATTCTCAAGTTGTGCCTATCTGATATCATAATTATTTTTCACATACTGAAATTTTTTCTTAAAAAATAATAATATAATTCTAATAGAAATTCTATTTCTTTGGATTTTTTTTTTTTCCTGTGAGCTACTTTAAAGATGTCATGTTACTGACTTGTCATCTGGGATTTATTGTTTTTTTTTTTTTAATTATTAGTGCCTTGCAATTAAACCTAATGAGGTCCCGTGATGGAAACACACATGCAGCTCTTGGTGTATCTCCCTCCACAGCCCACACTGCTCACCCCTCCTCCCTCCTCGTACATGTTAGTGAAAGTGTAGGCTCTCCTTAAAATCATTCTTAACCTAACTATAAAGTATATTTTTCTCTGTGTGCTTTTAAGATATTTTAATTTTGATTTTCAGCATTACATTAGGATGTGTCTATTTTTACATTTATTTTTCTTTGGGTTTGTTGCAATTCTTAGATCTGAGTTGTTGATTTGAGTTATCTTTTTTAAGTATTTTTAAACCATTTTCTTGGGCATACCAAATATATGTATTTTAAACTAACTGATGTCCCATTAGTTACTGTACTTTTTAATTGTCTTTTAAATATCCTATTGTCTATTCTTTAGATTATATAATCTGTAACATTTTATCTTTAATTTCATTGTCTTTTTATTTGGTCTGCAATGTGCTATATAGCTTATCTAATGAATTTGTATTTTGTATAGTATATATTATGTTCTAAATATTTTTAAAGTAGATATAATTACTATACTGAAGTACATTAGTTCACATATTACATCACCTTTACCTTTAAGTTCTTGAACATATTTAATATAGCTGGTTAAAAATAAATGTGTAATAATTCCAGTGTCTGGATTATTTTGAATCTGTTTCTATTAACTGTTTCTTTTTCCTGATCATGGGCATTTTTTTTTTCTGATTTCTAAATTGTCTATTTTTTACTTTGTACCCAAGACAATTTGTATGATATATTGTTAAGAGTCTGGCTAATAGTGTCTTCTTTAGAGTATTAAATTTTCTTCCGTATGTGGTTAATTGCTAGTAACTCCTATTGATACTTTTTGGCTTAGTTTTATTCTTTGTTAGAGGTGATCACTTTTGTCCAAAGTCAGTACATAGACTTTAATCTGGGTTGTAGTTCTTTCTCCTAAATTTCATAGCCTGAATCCCAGTTGAATGACTCAGTACTCATGGGCCCTCCTCCCACTTCATTCCCCATATTGGCTGAACCTTCAAAGTGTCTTGGCACTGCTGTCTCTCCAGTCAACTCTTGCTCCCACACAGCTGTTTTGTGCTAGGGCTCACAGAGCTTTGATTTTGATCCGTACCCTGGTTTCCAGAGAAGAATTTATGTAGAATACCCATTACGAAATCTAAGACTCTTCTCTGTGCAACTGCTTCCTTGTAAGTCCTTCTGATAAACTCTAGCCATTCTTGGCTCTTTGAACTCCATTTATGCTTCCTTAGCTTATCACAATCATGTGCTCTGTTTGTCCTGCTCTGTGTATCTACCGCTAGGTTGGAAAGCACTGGGTTACCTTTATGTATTTATGTTTACTCAAGGATGAATCTTGCACTGCCTGTTGTACAATGCTTGAAAAGAGTTCCTTCATTTTTTTTCCCAGCTTTACAATTTTTTAGCAAAAAAACAAAAAACAAAAATAAAACAATACAGTACCACTCACTGAGTCATGCCTAGAATTGGAAATTTTCATTTTTAAAAAAATTTTATCGGTGCATTGTAATCATACATCTTGATGAAGTTCAGGGTGGTATAGGCATACCTGCACACAGCAGTCACTTAGCCCTCCTCCAGTTTCCACCCTATTTCCTCCCCCCACCCTCCTTCCCATGCTCAGCACAGTGATCGTCTTTGATAAGTTTGTGTATGTTCATCATGTCCATTGAGGTGTTTCCTTCTTCTCCTCAGCAAGTTTATATTACCTGAATAGAGTTGGAGTGAACTTCTTTACTTTGTTTTCTAAAACAGTTTCTCAAATGGAAAAATTATTTATTATTTGATTATTAATATAAATATTTTTGTAAAATGATCAGGACCCAGTAGCTTTTAAGTAGACTTTGATCATTTATATGACTCAATCATAATATGTCATGGTTATTGGCCTCAGCCCTTAAAATTTCCACTTTTTTACAGGTCATTTTTGGTACATTATATTCTTAAGAAAATTATGGATTTTTATCTGAGATCATTAATTTCTTGACATGAGACTACATTTTAATAGTTAAAGAAATTATTACAAATCAATATAAATTAAGCATATAAATGGTCAAGAATATGGATAGACAAGTAAATGCCAATTAAAATGTTCTTAAAATTCTTTCCACTTTTATAATTTATCTTGTTAAAAATTAAAGTTATATAGCTACTAGACAGGTAACATGTAGTAAACCAAGAATTTATATTCTATTGGTGAGAAATAAGATTGCTGTAATATTTTTCAATAAAATTTTGGCATAATTATCAAAATCTAAAATATTCATAAATTTTTCATGAGCAATCCTACTTCTTGGAATTTATATATATAAAATAAATGTAGATATTTACTGGATTGTTGATTAATAGCAAGTGTATTTACACAGGCAAAACACCATGCTAAAAGAGATCTGATAAAACTATAAATACTGATACATAGTGGTCTCCAAAATATATAAAAATGAAAACAAAATTTAAAAATGAAAGAACAAAACATACACACACAAAGTGTACAACAGTGAGTACAATAATCTTTCATTTGCTAAAATGGAGTTAAAAATATATACAAATGCCCACACCTATATGTATATGCGTGAGAAACTGGTTTCAGTAAGTGCCTCTGCAGAAGAAATTGGAGAAGAATTCATGGTTTGAAATTGTAGGATGATTTTGTTTTTGTTTTGATTTATTTTACTGTGTACTAGTAAATTTCAAATTTTTGCATTGTATATATGTATTAGTCAATTTTTGTTACCCACACAAAACACCCAAGACAAATTACTCTTTTTTGTTTGTGGTACTGGGGATTGAACTCAGGGGCATTCTACCTCTGAGCTACACCCCCAGCCCTATTTTTTATTCTTTATTTTGAAACAGGGTCTCACTAAGTTGCAGAGTGCTTCACTAGGTAGCTGAGGCTGGCCACGAACCCGGATCCTCCGGTCTCAGCCTCCTGAATGCTGGGATTACAAGCGTGCGCCACCACGCCCGGCACAAATTACCTTTATAAGAAAGAAGTTGTGGAGGTTGAAAGTCCCAATGAATGACAGGGTTCATGCTCTGGCCCCATGGTGGACAATGTGTGCAGAAATTGTCTTTTTTTTTTTCAATGCTGGGTTTCAAATTATCACATCTTGAGCCAGGAAGCCGAAAGAGCAGGAGCCAGAACAGAAACCCAACTAAAATAGAGTAAAAATCGATACAGAGAGGCAAGATGGCAGATGGCAGGCATAGACAAGAACCTTGATACATTTTGTTCTGAAAGTAAGCAAATAAATGAGGTAGCAAGATTTTGTGTGAAGAGAAATTTTAAGGTGGAAGATATATGAACAACCCAATGTTAAAGGGCTTATTTAATAGCATAGACACCCACCAAAAAGGAAAACAATTCTATCATGTATGTACGGTTGCTTCAGATAGACTTGCCCTGCCAATCTTAAAGTGTTGTTTGTAGGAAATTAATTAATGCCACATGGACTGTGAATCTAATTTTGCCCTCACAAGTATTAAGTCTTTCCCTTTGAATAGTATTATAGTGAAATGTCTTGGTACTTCACAAATTGCTGCCAAGTTCTTCGA